>KZ106712.1:924-62967 GCA_000504385.2 Exutisphaerella laricina CBS 326.52
GTAAAGAAGTATATAAATAAGAGCCTATTATACTATTAAACTATGCCCTATAAGCCTTACAAACACTAAGGCTGTATGAAATGTAGCAGCCTGATGGTAAATACAGTGTTGTTAAGCTTCTTAATAAGGTAGAAGATACTATTAAAGGAAGGATATTAGTAGCAGTAGTTTAGCGGCCAATAACTGACTAGCTAGAGCCAACAACTTTGTATAGGAATAACTTGCTATAGGAATATCAATCAGCTCATTTAGTCATATTCTTATAGCCCTGTTTTGACTATACTATGGTGTGGAGGATACGTAGATACAGCGGAGGAAATGCCAAGCCGCTATCAGAGACAGTCAGCATGTCACCTGATTTACAACACCACGCCCTGTACTTTCATTTCCTATTCTCTGCCGCACCGCAACAAGACATGCTTCGAAATACAACGATGTCTTCAAGATTTCACACGCTCTACGCATAGGATGCGTACCGGGTACATATACATACTTGGGACAGCACGCGGCGATATGCAAGCTGACGCATTACCGTAACTCTCTTTCTTCCAAGCGGGAAGATATCACGACCACATTGATAACAGTGATAGCCGAACGGCAAGAAGGAACACCTAGACGTGGCTGCTTCGAGGTAGTGGAACAGTAGCCATGGCATTTCAATCATCCTTCAATGCATTCTCTGGCATTCACTCTCTTCGTGTCAACGACTTCGTGAGACCGCCTCGAGCAACAAGTCTCACGACACCAGGTCCAGCAGCATAGTATAGATAAGAGCAGTCATCATGGGCGATGCAGGAGTCATAGCCCTTCAGGACCGCCAGTTCTCGAACCCCCAAAGGTCGGCAATAGACATCATAGCCGAACCATTGACACTGCGATGCGGTCTCACGCTCCCCAACCGCCTGGTTAAATGTCCCATGCAAGAAACCCTCGCGGAACCACCAAACTTCGATCCTCCCATCGAGAAGTTTCAGCACATCTACCAAAAGTGGTCCGAGTCACAGTATGGTCTCTTGATCACAGGCCAAGTCCAAGTCGACATCCGCTTCTTCAGCATAGCTGGGGACGTGTGCACGCATCCTGAAAGTCCACTGGGGAAGTGGAAGGAGTGGGCGCAAATAGCACAACAGAATGGCACGCCATGCATAGTGCAGCTAGCACACCCAGGAAGGATGAGTCCGGCAGGAGCAGGAAATAGGCCTACAGACATGCCAGCTCTATGTCCAAGTGCTGTTCCTGTAGGGGTAGGAGATTCATGGCTAGACAAGCTTGCCAGAGACAAAGTGCTCGGCACACCCAAAGCCATGACCCTCGAAGAAATCGACGAAGCCGTAGACAACTTCGTCCGCGGAGCAGTCATCGCCCGAGACGCAGGTTTCGCCGGCTCTCAAATTCACGCCGCTCACGGCTTTCTTGTCTCCCAATTCCTCAGCCCGCACACCAACCGCAGAACCGACTCATACGGTGGAAGCTACGAAGGCCGCATGACGCTTCTCAAACGCCTCGTCACAGAAATTCGCTCTCGGTGTCCACCACCTTACTGCCTCGGCGTCAAACTCAACAGCGCCGATTATATGCAAGGCCGCGAAGGACTTCAACAAGAAGAAGCCCTGGAACAAGTCCGCTGGCTCATATCCTGCGGAATGGTCGATTTCGTCGAGCTCTCGGGAGGAAATGCAGAGCAGAAGACTTCAGGGCTGCAAGGTTCGTTCGGGAAGAAGACGATGGACAAGGCGCCAAAGAAACAGGAGAGCACCAGGATAAGGGAAGCATTCTTTACCGACTTTGCGGAGAAAGTTCAAGCTCTCAATCCTCGTATTCCGATTCAACTCTCCGGTGGGTTTAGATCGCGGACAGGAATGGCGGATGCGATCGACTCTGGCGTATGTGATATGATTGGTCTTGGACGCGCCGCTGTTCTGGAGCCGGAGCTGCCTCGCAAGACACTTCTTAACCCAGATGTCGATGACGACACTGCCATTGGGATGTCGCATCAGATTCCGGGCTTGTGGTTCATCCAGTTCGTGCCGACGAAAGTCATTGGTGGGAGCTTGCCGATCCAATTCTTCTACTATAACATGCGTCGACTGGGCAGTGGTTTGATGAGTGATCCGAACGTGACGCTGCCGTTCATATTCTTCCATAGCATATGGCAAGGGCTGAAGACATCAGTATCGGGAACTCTGCAGAGACTCATGATGGTGAGGGCTATCAGCTCAGGAGAGCCGTGATAAGCAATCGTCATATTATTACAGTACAGACTGAAGCAAGCAGATATGAGCACATACCTCTCATTATTCTCGCACGCACTCGTGTCATATGCAAGCATGCTTACGCTCGTCTAGCTGGCTTTGACTCTGCCAGAAAATTCCTCTGACCGATCCACACTTTCGCCATGCGCCTTCACACGACCAACATGACATGACATACACATAGGCGGAGCCGTTGGTACGGGCACAGATGGCGTTCCTGCCATTGTAACCACTTTCATGGTACAATGTATCGAGATGCGTGCTTCGGTCAACGACAAGCAAGGCGAGATAGCGTCACAGAAGTGCTTGATTCGAAAGCTTGAGGTATAGCGACTTGGAAGTGAGATTTAGGTACAGTCTTTCATGCCCGGGACCTGCCATCAGTACAGACAGAGGAGAAAAAGGATAATGATGTCCTTGGCCTGGAAGGTTCTCTCCTAAGCGATTGGGAACATGACAACCCGCACATCATGCTTCCTCTACAACCCATTCGCCTGCGCAGTCAACGCCTGCAAACAACCATCATAAGCCGCCTTCTTCACAAGCGGCGTCTTCGCCCCTTGCGGTTGAAAGAACAGATCCCCGTAGCCCTGCCCAGCAAACGTACCCGGAATCCAGCTATACGTATCAACAAAATCCCAGACTGTAACTCCGACGCAGCGCTCGACGTTCACACAAGCCGACACAGTGCTATAATAGTCCTGCACCTGCTGGACCTGCTGCGCAGCCGTAGGCGGCAGCGTAAGCCGCACATCAAGCTCCGTCACAGCCACGTCTACGCCAAGAGACGTGAAAGCCTGCATATTCTGCTCCTGGGCAGATTGAGTCGGTGTCTCGCCAGCAATGAAATGGGATTCCAAACCGATGCCGTCGATCTGTATTTCCCTGGCTTGCAATTGCTTCACGAGACTCTGCGCGGCGGTGGACTTGGCTCCGGGATATTCGATATTGTAGTCATTGTAGTATAACTTCACTTTCAGGTGATTTTGGTGGATGGCTTCCTGTGCAGCCCCGAAGGCTATAGGGACGTATTCGGCTCCGATGGTGTCGTACCAGATGTTTGGTTGGTACGAGCCCGCGGGGGAGTCTGCGAATGCTTCGTTGACGACGTCCCAGCTGTAGCACCGGTCGCCGAAGTGTTTGATGAGGGTTTGGACGTGGTTCTTGAGGACTGCGCTCAAGGTTTCATTGGTCCAGGGTGCGGTCGGGCTTGTGATCCAGGTGGGCAGCTGGCTCATCCAGATCAAGTTGTGGCAACGAATAAGCTTTCCATTCGCTGCTTTGAGGAATTGCTCAGCCATGGTGAAGTTGAAGATGTTCTGTTGAGGTTCTGTGTTCACGAATTTCATGGCGTTTGCTGGAGTAGCTTCGCCGAAGTCGAGGTAGTTGTTGAACTCTTTCAGATAGTATGGATCAGTACTTTCGCCTGTGCCGGGGATGTCGGCAGCTGTTCCAAACCAGAGCTTGCTGTCTGCTTTGGCGGCTTTGTTTAGGCCGACATTACGAGCCGTGGCTGTTGCTACAAGAGTGGTAGATGGGTTCGTGTTGGAGGCGGAAGACGTGCTCGTTGTTGTTGTCGCCGCGGCAGTAGTACTCGTGGTCGCAGTATTTGTTGAGTTGCCGTAATTGTCGCCGCCGTTTTGTAATGCATAAACTGTGATTGCCAGCATGCCAAGCTGGACCATTCGAAAGAAGTACATATTGAGTCTCGTCCAGGATAAGAGTGTGGCTGCTTCGAGCTGAGTATCTATCTTCGTCTTGATCTACTTTTATCGTGAGATTAGCCCAGTTTATACTCGACTGCGGACCTGACTTCTATGCTGTGCCACTGCCTACGCGATCCAAGAAGCGGCTGATTGTGTTTGAGCCTTGCGGTGCTGTAGCTTCTTCGCCCACCATATAGTATCCGCGGCAGTCCCAGCCGTATCGAGCGCCAGATCGGGCAGGAGGATATTCGTGGCAGCGGCGATGACCTGCTACCATCTGCCGGGTCGATGGCATTATGCATATCCCCGCATGCACTACACTAGTAGGCCAGGAACAACACTGTCTAGTCTATGCACCATCCAGATCTTCGTGGGAGATGCGTCTCGGGTCCGGCTAAATGCCTAGCGGGTGAAGGCATGGGTATTGAGCCGCATCATGCTGCAACGAGTGCATGGCCAAAGGTGTTCAGCCATCTTCTCCAAAGGGATAATTGAACTTGAGCAGAGAGTTGAGGCCGCCGACCCAGTGATCTTCTCCATCTGCCGCGCCACCAGATCTCACAATGCTTGGAACGCCACGCAGCCAGTCTCTCGCCCCTGGCGCACCTTGTGACCGCACTTCCTCGCCTACACGAAAGGATTTTGTTAGCTCATGTCGAATTCGTTGAAGCCACGGCCCTCGTGCATTGAATATGGAGTACTCGCACGCTGGCGCGTTCTGCACTTACCAACGACCCTCACTTCCATACCCGCAGTAAGTCCTCGCTGTCGTCGCACGCCATCCACGGATACCTCGATCTCTTTACTTCTATTCTTTGACAGTACTCGGAGCGCAATAGGCGTGTTCGCGGGCAGTACTAGTGGCCGAAATGATAAAGACTTGGGACAAATAGGCGTCAGTAGTATCGTAGCCACTAATGGATGAATGATTGGACCGCCACTGGATAAGCTGTACGCTGTCGATCCTGCCAGCGTATCAGATTCTTAGCTCAATGTTCTCAGTATAAGAAATACAGCGCTTTCCACAAGCTACTTCAAGCGCGCCGCAGAACGTAGCATAGCACTTACCGGTGGGTGTCGAAACGAGAAAGCCGTCTGCTATGCCTTCTGTCAACTTCTTCTGGTTCCCAGGACTCCCAATCAAGATTTCAACACGCGCCAAATGTGGCAGAGCACCTCTATGCAGGAGTACCTCGTTCAAAGCGAAGATGTCTTCGCACTTGTCGTCATGGTGCGCGAATGGCGGTTCATGTGGCAAGCGCCTGCCTTCCGAATCGTATATGCCTATGCGAAGCCTGCTCCGAAGAAGTATCCTCGAGTTGCGAGACGCACCCATCGTCTTCCCACGCATCTGTTCCCATCCAGACGGCCGAACCTTCGTTTCAGGCTCGTCTATGCTTCGAGGTGGCAACGAGGAGGGAGCGCCAGATACGTAGACCTCTCGGAATGCACGTTTATACTCATTGAAGTTCCATTCTCCAAGGAAGCCTAGCGTCCCCATGCTGAAGGATAGCACAGGTGGCACGCTTTTCGCTGTAGCAAACAACGACGCTGCGTGCAAGATGGTGCCATCGCCTCCCAAAGTAGTGATGAGATCGACCTTCTCCTGGTATGCGGCATGGCCTTGGCCGTTCGTGGTGTAGATAGGGAACGAGAATTGTTCATGAACCTCACTCGCGACGTTTCGTTCAAAAATCAAGGACGTCCCAGGATAGACGTCATGGATGTGGTCGGCATACTCGCGCACGGCATTGTTGACCACAAGGTCATCCTCCTTCCTGACAAGCAAGATGTTGCTCGGCGGCTGCTGCCATTGTAAGGCCAGTAGATCATGGCTACTTGTCTCTGCGGGTCTGTTAGTCGTGATGCACTTGATGTAGCGAGTGCTTGTCTTGGGGGACATATGCCCTACCTCGAAACTTGGGATGGACGCGAGGCGGCAGGTCAGCAACGCTTCGGATCTCGCATCGGCGGGCTGATGCAGAAAGACAACGCGTGGCTGGTCTGTGTACCGCGGGTATGCTTCTTAAGCATTGCAAGGCTGTCTCCATCGTTCCATCATCCTCACATGGCGCCTTTGATCAGGTTCATTATTGTTGCCTGTTATCGACAGGGATAAGAGAGAGAGAGAGAGGGAGAGAGTCACGAGATGATCCACGAGTGGATCTGCCTAAGCATGTGCAAGTGCACATGTGCGCTTGGTGCCGGATGACGCACTCAGACAGCTGTCACCCCACTACATGTATCACCGTTGATGTGATATCCACCAGGCTGCAGTCCACACCACGGTCTGTCTCGGCAGGAATCATGTCTTGAACAAGACTACCGACTCGTCGAGCGCGGCATCCCACAACCTCACCGAAAGACGAATCACGACCTCATGAACGACCGGCCACGATAACAAGATGGACGGCCTTAAGCAGCGGAAGCCTGCACAAGAGGCACAGACTGCAACAGTAGAAACACAGCGGAGTGGCAGCGTCAACAACTCGAGCGATGAGCATCCGATTGGCGCGCCGCAGCATGGCGGTGCTATGCAGGCTCTGCGCATCGTCGCCTTTTTCATATACTTCACCGTATCATGCGTCTTCATGCATATGGCACAACTCCTAGGCATACCCTTCTACTGGATCAATAGGGATTGGTTTTACGCTTGGATGGCCATGAGCAAGCAGTTCTTCGGCATCTTCATCACAACCATGACACAATGGTGGAGTCCGACAGTGGTCCGGGTCAGCGGAGACAAGAGTGTAGCAGGACTGCTGAAGCAAGATGAGAGCGGAATGGTGTCGCTCGACTTTGGTGATCGTGCGGTGTTGATGGCGAACCACCAGCTATACACAGACTGGCTGTACCTCTGGTGGGCCGCATACACGAACATCATACCTATGCACGGGCACATCTACATCATATTGAAGGACTCACTGAAGTGGGTGCCTTTGATCGGACCAGCTATGCAGCTGTTTGGCTTCATCTTCATGTCGCGAAAGTGGGCAAACGACCAAGAGCGGCTGCGATACCGGTTGCAGAAGCTCAACTCAAGGCATAGTGGACCCATGTCTGGACAAGCAGGCAAAGCTCAGCTGGATCCGATGTGGCTGTTAATCTTCCCCGAGGGAACCAACCTGTCACGTGCTACGCGTGGTCAATCAGCAAAGTACGCAGAAAAGTCCGGACAAAAAGATATGAAGCATACGATCTTGCCGCGGAGCACCGGTCTGCAGTTCTGTCTTCAAGAGCTAGAGGACACTGTAGAGTATCTGTACGATTGCAGCATAGGTTACGAGGGCATACCACCTGGAGGATATGGAGCTGAATTATTCACGCTGAGATCAGTATACTTCCAAGGACGACCGCCGAAGAGTGTCAACATGCATTGGCGACGATTCCGGATCAAGGAAATACCACTTGATGACCACGATAAGATGTATCAATGGATATTGGCCCGGTGGCAGGAGAAGGATGATTTGATGGAGGCTTTCATCAGGACAGGGAAATTTCCAGCGGACAAAACTGCAGTGGACATCGAAGGCGGACCGAAGGATAGCTTCAAAACACCTTATATCAATACCGAAGTGCAGCCGAGGTCGCCATTTGAGTTTCTGCAGATGTTCATGCCGGTGCTAGCTGCGGCGGTCGTTGGCAGAGTGCTAGTGCAGATACTGGACCGTATCTTTCCTCCGTCGGTTCTGCCATAGTATCGAAAGAGGCCAAGGATGAATGAGAGCGAGCATAGGCACGACGAAAGCAGGAGCGAGACTGACAGCGGGGGAGGCGAGCTGCAGCTTGAATGATTATAGCAGACACGGCGTTTCTGTTTGTGATTGACAGATCAAGATACCCAGCAATTGGACATAGAGCATGATGATAGCTACGGAAACGTCGGAACGAGCTTACTTCCTCAAACCCATGCCTCGCATTCGTATTCGCCCTAGAAGATGGACGCGAATCATGTCACGAAGCGTCGCTCGTTTTCTCCACTGGTGTCTCGACCTCCGGACCAGAACCGAATAGACTTCCCGCACGGTAGAACTACACATTGCTAGGCGGCGCATGCTGACGTTAGGAAGCAGGAAGTCCTTGTTCTTACTCACTAGCAATCGCTTGCCGCCCTCGTAGGGCTTTCCGTAAGCTTTGCAGTCGAACGCACTTCTCTACGCATTAGACTGCCCAAAGTATACCTAGAATCAGGAAAAGGGAAACAATCTATACTGCCTCTCGTCATGCTCTCTGGAACATTTTGACTTCGCAAGCTGCATGCAGCAGAGGTACGGACTGGGCCAGCGGATGGAGACTGACGACTACCGGGCCTCTTAACAACTTAAGGGTACGGCGGGAGCAGCCTCCAGACATGGCGTCATGCATCGAAGTCTACGTGCACGATATATATGCACAAGATGGAATAGCTGTCCGGAGGTCCATCAGACCCTTATTCACTTCATTGTCGCCAAGATGCCTCATATGAATGACGAACCTAATGGCAACGGCACGCAGAGCCGTGCCGAGTACAGAACTTCTAACCACTATCACTCCCAATCCTCAACACCACTGCGTGTCATCTGCGTAGGAGCTGGAGCGGCCGGATTGTTGGTTGCATACAAGATGAAGAAGAGCTTTACAGATTATGAGCTAGTCTGCTACGAAAAGTGAATCGAGCTTCTCCGATCAATTAGAGTTGACAATACTGATGTTCATCTGACAGGAACCCCTCTGTAGGCGGCACTTGGTATGAGAATAGGTATCCAGGATGTACGATTCTCCCAAGCCTTCTCTGCTCAGCCAGTCCTAGCTCACGACCAAGTCAGGTGCATGTGATGTCCCAGCTCACGCATACACGTTCTCTTTCGAGCCGAACCCCAATTGGTCCAGCTTCTATGCATACGCACCGGAGATTAGACAGTACTTTGATGATTTCGCCAACAAGTATGACCTCCGTCCATACATCAAGCTTGACTCCAGAGTCGTAAGCGCAACCTGGGATGAGGCACAGGGGATATGGAGCGTTGAAGTTGATGTCAATGGCCAGAGAGTCACTGATTGGGCACACGTTGTCATTAATGGCACAGGTTTCTTGAACGACTGGAAATGGCCGAAGATCGACGGATTGCACGACTTCAAAGGCAAACTCCTCCACACTGCCAATTGGGATACTGATGATATGGACAGTTGGAAAGACAAAACCGTAGCTATCATCGGCACAGGCTCTTCAGCCATCCAGGCTGTTCCACGTATCCAGAAAACAGCCAAACACCTAATCACGATTATGCGATCAGCGACTTGGATTAGTCCTCCGTTTGGAAGTGGCGCAGATCAGAGCACAGCGGATGACAAAGATCAAGTTGCTGATCATCAGTATTGGTATTCTGAGGAGGCGAAGCGGAGATTTCGCGAGGATCCACAGCATTTACTCAAGTATCGCAAGGAGTTGGAAGCCTCTATCAATGAAATGGGAGAGGTCTTTATAGCCGGGTCAGACTCATCCAAGGCCGCGAAAGCGGGCATGCGTGCTGAGATGGAGCGCCGAATTGGCCCTGGTCATGAAGACTTGAAAAAGAAGCTCATCCCTCAATGGAGTCCAGGATGTCGTCGAATAACGCCTGGAGACGGATACTTGGAGGCACTAGTGCAGCCAAATGTGACGACCGTGCATGAGGATGTGGAGCGGATCGTCGCTGAAGGTTTGGTGGATGCTAAAGGTGTCTTGCATAAGTTTGATGTACTTGTGTGCGCAACAGGATTTAATCTGGCTTTTGCTCCGAGGTGGGAAGTTACTGGTACCAATGGCATCAAGATGCGCGAGGCATATGACCCTGAACCTCAAGTCTATCTCGCAATGGCGTCGCCAGGGTTTCCCAATTACTGGACAATCAATGGTGTCCGAGGATGTTGGGCGAATGGAGTTGGTAAGTTTCCTTTCCCCTCCTGCGGAGTATCCCTTTGCTGTGCAAAGAACTGGGGTCAGTCTGACATAATGTGTCAAACTATAGCCCTTCCACCACACGAGGCTTGTGTGGACTACATAATGAAATGCTGCAAGAAACTCCAAGACGAACAATTGCGCGCCTTGGAGGTCAAGCAAGAGCCCGTGACGCAACTGTACGAGCACATCGACGCTTGGCATCGAGGCAGTGTCTTCAACGAGAACTGCAAATCGTGGTATAAGAACAACATTCCCGGTGGCAAGCTGTGGATCTGGGGTGGTTCAGTCAGTATCTTCTCTCTACGCAAGTCGCCGCTAATCTTGTCTCCTAGTCACTACACTACATGAAGACCATCCAGGATGTCAAATGGGAGCATTATAACCATCGATATCGTTCGAGTAATATGTGGGCGTATCTGGGGAATGGAAAGGTTTGGGCTGAGGCCAAGGTCGCGGAGCTGAAGGGCGATGAAAAAAGTGACAAGTTGGCGCCGTATATGCGGCTCGAGGATGCGCCGTGGCAGATTGATTGAATGTGTCAATCTAACTCACTCAACACGTGTGGAAATACTCATCACTACCATATATACGAAGAGTATCTTCATATGATGGAGCTGATATAGATCGTTAGTCTGATTGCGAAGTGGCTTTTGCGGTTGTCTCTTCGTTCTAGGAGAAGGCGGAATTAGGCCTGAATTTCGTTCTGTTGATCAGCTGAACTCGTTGCTTTCTGATACCTCTCTCTCTGCCATAATAGCAGGTTCGCGGCCGTGGTGGTGTAATTTTCGCGCGAACAGCCGGGAGAACATGCATCTAGAGCAAGTATTTCTAATGTCGCCTGCTGCTTTTACTACTCTCTCTACACCCTGCCACTGCAAGGCCTTCTTAGCGCGGCGAGATGCTGACAACAAATATGATCATGTTCTATCGCAGGTATGCAAATGAGGATGTTTCTCATGAGCTTGAGGCGATGGCGGCGTGCAGCGGCACATTTCAATTTCCTCGAGCCTCTGATGCATCTTGTGATTTCACAGCTTCCCATACAGCTTCTCCACATCTCTCATCGTCCCGTACAGCACTCTGTAAATCGCTTTTGGCGAAGCACGACAGTTCATTGGCAACTCCCCACTTTCCACGCCGCTGAACTGCATCGGCTGCATAGAGGGCGGCATCCACAATGTCATGGCTGATGTGACGGTCTGTGCGATCGATCTTGATGCTGTCGTCCTCGAGGGTTGTGAAATAGCCATGATCCCGTAGTACAGATCAATTCCTCCCCTTCTTGTTCTTGTTCTTCTTCTTTTTGTTGGAGTTGGCATCCCTGCCCTTAGCATCTTTGCTGGCCATGGGACCGCCCATCCTCTGCCTCATATATTGCCTCACGATGTTCTCGGTGCTTCCAATATCATGCTTGGGCTGCCGCATGTAATAAAGCTTAGCTCTTCTTGCTCTCTTTTGCATCCTCTGCACGACTTCGATGCCTTCAATGTTTGGGCTGTAGACCTTGTACCACATCTCGACGCCCACTCTCGTCAACTGATTCCGTAGGAGTATCGATGTGTCGATTGGCGAATTCCGTTGTCGTATGTTCAGCACCACGCCGGAGAAAGGATCGCCGGATTTCATTCGGACTAGGAGAATATCGCCGGGCTGTACTCGTTCCGGGTTGTCTTTGCTGAAGAGACGCGTACGGGCGCCGGTCGGGTCAAGCACTTTCAGCTGATCTTCATATACCTTTTTTATGGGGTCTGGGCAGACTTTGAGTGTCGATCGTGGTGGAGGTACCGTAGGGATCTTTCGTAGGCCTTCTTCGAAGCCTGGGAGAATGTCAGATACATTCCCGGTGTTACCATTCTCAAGTAAGATCTCCTACGGTTCTGCTGAGTCGCTTGCGATGGTCTGAAGCCTGCAGCGGGGCCATTGTACTTCGGTTCCACGGTAAGTGAAGGATACGATGCCCGCTGCAGCTCTGTCGCATATGTTCGGCATCGTTGGCGTTCTGCTCGACATTGTCGCAATGCTTGTTTCAGTCCAGCCAGAGGCCTCGCCGGTGCCATTGATGTCGCCATCGGTGTGATGGGTATGGTTGGTGGCGGCGTCGCTGTCGAGGAGGACTTGATCGATGCCGTGGAGTACAGCGGAGTACAGCGGGAATGCCAAGGGACAAGTTGAGCAGCAGGAACAGCAGCTCCGTCTCGACTGTGCATCTCAACTGCCAACAGGTCGACTTGCAATTACAAGCTCCGAATCATCCACAATGGCTTCTATATGCACGCGATGCGCACTGCGCCTCCGAAGAGCTGCTCAGGCGGATAAACAACATCTCACGACACGAACATTCTCCAGCACTTCAGACCGGCGACGAGGACCATTGCCTGCCTTCACCGAATCGAGCAACGAGGGCCTCAAGAATGTGTTGTCAGAGATGCGAGAGAAGCACTTCATACCCGCGTATATGCACAGCCAGGACCGCAAGCTCGTGTACAAGGAGAAGTACAGGCAGCAGCTACAGGACAATCCCCAAACAGCACTCGTTGGCGGTGAAGAGATCAAGCTCCAACACATCGATCGGAAGCGAGACGTCCCCAACAGAGGCCAGCTTGTGACGAAAGCACTCAATATGATCTTGACCGGCGAATCGCAAGACTGGCAGAATCTTCCTAGGCTCCTTCGAGGCTTGAACGAGGGCGTCAAGAGATCAGTCACCGTGGCGCAAATGGAGAAGATTGTACGGAAAGGTTTACAAGCCAAACAGCTTGGTATCATCATTCAATGTCTTAATACAGCAGATCGAACAGGCATGACATTGAAGCATGGGGCAGTCTTGTGGACCTTCTTGGCCGGCGTACGCGCTATGGCACAAGAATCGGGCTGGAACAAGGCCCCAATCAGCAAAGCATTAAGGGACACGAATGTGATAGCAGCACTGCTGGAGAGCGAAGAACATGGTACTGGACGAAGACTGGCGCCCAATGACCCACGGACGCGGCCAGAAGTGCTCGGCTACTTCCTCGAGCTGACAGCTGTGTTCGCATACAAGCACAATGACGGGAAGGACGACGAAGGATTGGTCAAGGCCTATGCAGGCAGGCTACTAAGCAATATCGAGAAGAGGCAGGCACAGGTGAGCGATGCATGAAGCAGAACGTATCGAGACACGTTCAAACTGACCGAGTTTCTAGCCGAATGATTTACAACTTGTCTCGCGAAGCAAACAATGGCCAATGCTACAAGCCATACCTATCTGGCACGGCCTCAGCCTCGCCGACAAGATACTTGGGAAAGAATTGCCTCAGCGACAAACTGCGACGAAGGCCATTGCCGAGTATGAGATCGCACTTCGAGGACTTGCTGAAGAGCTCGAAGCCCGGAACCCAGCAGAAGGGTCGTATGATGCTGACGCACTGCACGCCTGGAGAGAATGCATTAGGGATTGAGATGCAAGCTCGAACACAAAGGTCAGAAGAAATGATCCAATTAAGCTCAAAATGCTGCCGAACATGCATGTTATAACCAGCAGACCCTGAGTAAAGATATGTCAATCAAAACCGCTACTAGGTAACCACGGCTGGCAGAAAAGTCGACATCCCACGAGTTCAAGCATGTCTGATGTCTACAAAATGCAGCATGAGGTCGGCAGTCGATTCTTGAGCTCGAGACCTTGGTCGCCCATCTTGCGATGCGCTTGATACTGGTAGGATAGCACATTTCGCCGCTTCCGCATAACCGCTGAGCAATATTATGACGGTTCTAGCTTGGTGGCCACTGCTGAACAAAGTCGGGTGACAGAAGTCAATGCTGCTTCACCAATATGGATATCGGTAGCAGGGGGAGTGCAACAGGGGGCACGAATGCCGAAGGAAGTCAAGAAGGCGCGTAGAGCCATGCCACTAGCGGAAGACGTACTGTGGTGTGGTGTCCTATGATCTAGCTACGCCTAGCTGCGACTTGATCGTCTGTCAATGTATCGAGTGGAGCATCGGACCTTTTGTTTTCCGCTCTCTCGCAAGACCTTCGGCCATCGTCGCAACGGGTCCAAGAAAGCTATGGCGGTTGCCCTGACTCCCTTCGGCGATTGCGAAGTCCAGAATAATCAAACGTGCTTGGTATCGATCTGTTTCGTCCGACTGACTAGCAAACAGATGCACAAAGCATAGGAACCTATACATATAGACAAGCTCTGTCGTCTGTGAGACTTTTTCCAGGCACCAGTGCGACTGTCTTAGTCAAATACGATGACAACCATGGATATACCTTTCCGTGCTCGTGTTCAACTACAGGAACCAGCTACCACCTTTAGCACACGGCCAGCTGAAGACTACAATGACTCAGAGCAGCAGCAGCAGCAGCAGCAGCACGCAGCCGACCAGGATGACGCCACGGGCACGGAGGTTGAAGAAGGCGCAACACTCAGCGTAAGTGCACCTTGAGACAGTATAAACGACTTTACACGTCTAAGTGACCTACGTAGTACGTCTGCGACGAGATCGCCAACCTCTCCCGCGACATATCAGATCTCAAGACAACTTGCCGCGTCTTGCTCGAAAGTTCTTTCGGCGCACAAAGGCTGCTGCAAAAAGTATGGCGCCTCCTAGAGGACGACCGTGATCGACGTCTACCTGCTAGATATGGCGGGGCGCGAAGAGCATACAGAACCGCTCGGCATGCGCCTCCTGTTGTCCCAACGCTCGACCCTCACACGACTTCTCGGCCTGCACCGAGCTTTTCTCATCCTACGACCTTGAGCGACAAGAATGCCCCTCTAGTCTGACACGCTCTATAGACAACAAGCCTGTGAAGCTTGCTTGCAAAGATTGCAAGAGCTTTGGCTGGACATTCAGCAGTGCTCAGGGGCCCCTTCAATCACTGTCGAGTTGTGCATAAGGATGATTATGGTTCGTCTGACTTGGCTGCCATCGATTGTGATCACCTGTGGACCGCGGATGAAATGGCGACCTGGGGCGTGAATGCTGTATAGGTCCTGTTACAATACATGCTCGTGGAACTCTGCAATCTGCGAAAGCTTCATCTCATCAATGTCCTACCTCAAGCCCAGTGAGACAAGCTCTTTGACTACCGTGTCGTGTGATGAGCACGTAAGCATCCCAATCGCCTCTACACGCATCGATATGGACGATGACTGAGACGGAAGCCCGACTGTGAAACATGTAGACTTCACGACGGCGACTGGCAGCAGCGCGATGCACCCGTTTTGAAGGTATTCTATTCTTGGCAGCCGTTTGGGTGCCGAACTCCACTTGATATCCCTGCTCGCCTTATCGACAACGCTCACATTGTTTGCACTATACATCTTCGAACTTCCACGAATAGAGCAATGCTTGATCAGTGCTGACAATCCACTCGACAGCGTGGACCTGTCTAGAATCGCGCTTGACCCTCACGCAGCATTGCGCAAAACAACCTCGTCCCCCCACAACCACAGAACACAATGGCAGCAGCCTCATCCTCAACCGGCAGATCTGCCTTCTTCTACGGCACTCTCATGGCGCCAAAGGTCCTCCACCGCGTCTGCCATGGCTCCATGTCCGACGACAACCCAGTCTACAAGTCCCACCAACTCACGACCTACCCAGCCGTCCTCCACAACCACCGTCGCCACAAAGTCAAGCAAGCCGACTACCCAGCCATAGTCCCAGCCCAAGGCTCGACCGTCCGCGGCGCCTACGTCACAGGCCTGACAGAAGCAGACATCTGGCGCCTCGACATCTTCGAAGGCAGCGAATACACTCGCGAGCAGGTTCAATGCCGGATCTTGACGACCGTAGGCGACGAGGACGGGAAGGGAAATGTCGAAGGCGAAGAAGTACGCTTCCCCTTTAGCCTGTCCTCGCCATCTCTTATTGAAATTAACCTGATAAAACCACCCAAAGGTCACAGCCGAAACCTACATCTGGACCTCCCCCCTCTCGTCCCTCGGAGATTCCGAATGGGACTTCGCCGAATTCCAGCGCGATAAGATGAAGTACTGGGTCGGAAGCGAAGGCGAATGCGAGTATGCAGGTAGGCCTTTTCCAAGTATTGGTACACTCACATCTGAGGTGCCCTCTGCTCGCGAAGAGGACTGCTGTTCGGTAATCAAGGGAGCTAGCACTTTCTTTCCTCGCTGCTAGGGGCCAATCGCTTTGTTGTGCTGTGTGGTTGCTGTTAACGCGGGCTGACTGACCGCTTTGCTGCAGAAGTCGACGAAGCTGTTGCTGCTACTGCTGCTGCTGCTGAGAAGCAGGAAGTTACCGACGGTACCGGAGGACGAGGCGCTCATGGATACATCACGAATGCGCTCAATGAAGCTACAAGGAGTGCAGTATGAATGATGAGGAACGAGGAATGCTTCGAGCGAGGCGTACAGGAGTTGCAGAAGCTGTCATCTAGATCCTCACAGGATACAGTTTTCATTCGGGCTCCTCCTTATGCCTTCCCAGCGGCAACATGCTGCTAGACTAGAAGCAAATGCTATGAACGCTCCAAAAATATCAACATTAGCTACGTGGCTCGTGGCTCGTGGCTGCATGAGCCAGCCTCTGCTATCCATCGGTCACACCCGCTTTCACGAGTCCTCGTCTCATCGCACTTCTAAAGTTCAAGCGGTTGCTCCTGTGACTCGGGTATCTCTGACACCAGCTCCGTCTCCCGTGCTGTCTCGCCGTCGTTCGCGCTAACTGCTTCCTCCTCGGCTGCTTGCTGCTTGTCCGATCTCTCATCGACAGCATCGATAGCATCGATGGAATGCTGTAGCGAGTCCAAAAGCTGTTGACAACTGCGCTCAGAAGGCGACCTAGCGGCGTCTCCGTACGGCAGGTTCATGTCATAAGTATTTCTGTGAGTTGCGTCGTCAGTCGTGCCATCGAGTTGCGGTAGTGCCGGAGGCATGATGTTGGAACTAGTGGGCGCATCAAGTCCGTCAAGCATCTCGTCGTCTTCCGAAACCATAGTGTGTCCGCTGTCCAAGTGATGGTTGTGTAAAAGCTCACGGTCATTAGCCCGACTTTTCAGCGTATGAGGTGGCGACACACGAAGCTCATCCTCATCTTCAAGTGTTTTGCTAGACAGGTCCGGCTGCGAAATGATAGGAGCAGCCTGCGCCGATGCAGAAGCCGGACGCTGAGTCTGCGTGGGACTGCGTGATGGCAGAGGAAAAGCTTCGGCCACTGACTTCGTTGCAGTCAATGGCAAAGGGGCGCCTGCATCGACGAGCTTCGAGTACTGCGGCGTTTGGTTCTTCTTCGCAGCATCTTTGCTCTTCTTTCGAGCACGACGTTCTGCGTCCTGCTGTTTGTGCAACTCTAGTATCCTGTCGCGCATTTCCTCCCGCTTCTTAGAGGGGTCGAAATGAGCAAATAGATTTTCCTGACCGAGCCTTCGATTGAGCGCCATTTTGACGAACCCATCTGGATCTCTCGCAAACTCCTGTATGTAACCTGATACGTAAACGCCACAATCTGAAAAGTTCGATTGTTCTGGGAGTCCCTTGGCGTTTGCTCCCTGCAAATCCTTGAGTTCCAGCTCCATCTCCCGCTTCGCTTTTGCTTCTGCAATTACCCAGCGCTTCAAAATCTTCATCTCTTGCGACCGCGCTTGACCAAAGGAGTCGAGAGCGATCAGCGTTGGTTTTGTAGCGTCAAACGTCCTCACGGGAGGAGCGGCTTTCTTCTTGGACCCTTTTCCCTTCGCCAGACTTGGTGTGCCGTCAGGCTCTGCATCTTGGCTCGAGGCATTACTTTGTTCGGTGTCTGCGATCTTGCCATCTTCGGTGAAGGTAAGCACGTCGATTGCGGTTGAACCTCGACCCTGTACAAGCGTGGCATCACCATTCATGCTTCTCTCAGTCGCCCCATCATCAAACATGTGCTGCGCTTCAGCGTCGTTGCTGCGTGATACAGGTCGATCTCGACGGGCTTCCACGGTGTCGGACTCGGGTTGATCGTCTAAGATTGCTGCTTCTGAGTCGTCACCGAAGCCGTTGAACTTCCGATCGAGGTCTGGCAAATTACAGATAATTACAACGAACCAGTGCATATTCTCGACAATAGGCACAACGATATAGGGTATTGTGAATATATCGATGTTCTTCGTCCAGCGCTTGACAGCATCGTAGTTGAACTCCTTGTGTCCGTTCTTGTTCGAGACCGAAGAATAGAAAAATGAGTTGAAGAAGTGCACCTTTCCTCTGTTTTCCTCGTCCATGTGGTCCTGAATATAGCGCAGCTCGTAGTTCAAAAGATTATCATTGAGCCACTGATCCTCATCTAGGCGTTCCAAGTCATTGAACTCGACAGTCACACGCTTTACGCCTTCGGGAGGGTACAAGACAGGGTGGCTCCACGGCGGCGGCTCATGAATTCGTGTCCATCTCTCGGGCGATGGCGCATGCTCTTTCTCCTGTACTGGTTTGATTTGCCGCGTCGAGCGTCTGGTCGGCTGGTCAAAGTAGTGCGATACCACTTCTCCTGGAGTACGAGTTTTCAGCGGCTGTTGATAATCGGCACATCGGAGCTCGTCCGATAACAAGCGAGGGGTGACCTGCATTCGCTCTTGTGCTCGTGGCCGATGCTGTGTTGGCTTTTCATCGTTCTCGTATTGTATTTGCTCGTCGTCATATCGCTGCTGGTGCTGATGCTGTCGAGCCACTTGTCGTTTCTGCATCATGGTCGGTTCCGAGTCAACGCGCACAGTTGGCTTCTTCGTTTGCGTGTAAAGTTTGTAAAGTTCTTCTTTTTGCTTCTCAAGGATCTTCTCAAGCCTGTCGCGACCAATCGACTCATGCCTGACGCTGTCAGCATGGTTGAGACACTGGAAGCAGAGGCTCAGATCGTCCTCATTCTTGAATACGAGAATCGTGTGACCACTGCTGAACTCACTGGCTGAGCCTTTGAGGTAGACGCCAAGGACACCCCTCGACCCCTGCCAAGCGGTGGCCTCACGAGTTCCGATCGTTACCAATGCTGTTCTACCGGGTACGCGCACAAATTCCTTCAGGCAGAGTACATGAAAGAAGCTCTGGTCAGGATCCCAGAGCAGTTCGAGATCTGTATCTTCGAGAAAGCATGTTTTACAATAGATTGCGCGTATAGGTATTCTGATTTGATCGCCGCGCTCGTCTTCAGAATGAGATGACTCAGTTGGTGGCTGCTTGATCGTGCGACGAGCGGGATTATCAGATGGAGTGAAGTTCGTAACATGTACTCTGGGTGGCGTGTCCTGCCTTGGGGGCACAGCACCGAGCGTTGCAGAGGCCCCCTGTACAGCGAGAGTCGGCTTTGTGGGCGAGAAGTTCCGGAAAGTATGCTTGTCCATAGTCTTCGGTCCTGCCAGCTCGTCTTGATGTTCATCTTCGTCGATAGAGCTGACTCGTCCTAGCGAGTTAAGCGCGTCCGAGGTTGACTGCACGCCACGTTTGGTCGTCTTTGGCTTGGGCGCGATAGGCCCGCCCTCGTCACGTCTGAAAGTGTTCCGGAATTTATAGACGTCACTTACGGAGATCTGCACCTTTCCAGGTCGCTGCACAGAATCGTAGAAGTCACCATCGTCGACGCTATGCTGCTGGTCAATCGTACGTGTACTAGCAGATCCTGCAGACGCTGGGATTGAAGCTCTAGATCGAGCAATACCAGCGGTAGCCGCTTGTAGTAAGTCGTTGCCGTCCTTGATATCATGTTCATCGCCTTGCTTGACCTGCCGCGCTTTTCGATGCTGCCGGTTAATGTCGTCATAGCCCCTCTCAAGGTCGATGGATGGCCTTTCTTGTGTATTACTCTTTGTCGCCTGCGCAGTTCGAGTGGTCCGAAGGTGCCTCAGAGGTGCATTAATGGATGAGCCTTTGACGACTTGGACCTCGTCCTCGTCGACTTCAATCGGACTGTGCTTGTTCGTCGCTTTTTGCGAGCTTGCAACGGTACGGGAGCCGTGGCTGGTGCGCAGATTTTCTCCACTGTGCTGCTCTTTTGGCAGCTTAGGTCGTTTGACACCCATCAACGCATCGACATTCTGCTGCTCATGGCGTGCAAATGGATTTGACATCTTGGCCAACGGTGCGGCAGAAGTCGATGCTCTGTTCCCATTCAAATCTAATTCGCCTGTCTTAGCACGCCCAACGGCAACGCCAAGTTGTGGCTCTTTATCATCTTCTGTCAGATCCACATGACTTGACGCTGCCGCACCACTATTGAGCTTCCTCCGTTTGGCCGTTGACTGCTCAAAGCTCCGGTCATCTTCGATAGGATCTCCTTTGACCTCAAGCTGTCCTGGCCGCCCATTATGGCTGCCAGTACTGCGTTCCAGCTGCGGCATTTGCGTCCGCCTGGTATTTGCCAGGTTGCGAGTGTGCTCTTCGGCGTATTTTCGAAAGAAGTCGTTATCGGTAGTCTTGGAAGCCGCTTGCGGTGTCTTCTTGTTGAGGGTGTCCATCGGCTTGAAGCCTCCACTCCGATGTGTCTGCCCCATACTCTTCTGCTGCTCCGTCACAGTCGCGCCTGGATTGCCTTTCCAATCGTCTTTGTACTCCTTCGCGGGGTCTGGCTGTCCAGGAACCCAAATAGGCGTGGCCTTTGCGTGCCTCTTGTAATTCGGTACCAAGTTGTCCTCCTGCTGGCTCTGCCTCACTCGCTTGGTAGTTCTCCCCGCGCCGATGTCTTCTCGTTCACGTACCCTTCGGCTGGTCGTTTCCGCGGTCTGTGCCGATATCTCCTCCACGCTCGGCACTCTGGTAAGCTCGCGGTCTCGTGCAGCCACATTGGTGTCCTGTTGGTTGACATTGTAAGCCATGTTGTCTTTCTGGAGACGTTGGTCCTTGACCACCGGGTGCTGGAGTTGTCCATACTGTATTGTTTGCTCCTTCTTCTTTACCTGAGTTGCCGAAGATATTGGGAAGGTTTTTCGCCAAATCCTCGAATGTGCCGATGATGCCCGACACTCTCTGCATCAGAGCTGCCTCAGTTTTTCATGGGATCGCGTGATATGTCGCGCGTATGTGTCGTTATGAGTGGTCTGTACATATTGCACAATCGTGTGCACTCAGATGTCGAGAAATAAGGTGTGGTGAGGTTACAGGTCCATGTAGTGGAGCTTCCAGAAGGTCATTCGGACGCGCTGCTTTCGCGCGTGGCACCGGCGGGGTTCATCCAGAACACAAAGACAACTTGATGATGCTATTGCGAGACCACATGTCGCACACACACCAACATCACAATAATGTGGCCCGACGGCTAACAGGTACAGTCCATAATAAAGCGTAGCATACATATTGCAGATCATCTCAACTTCTCACAAAAAATGCCACGACAGGGATATCAACAGCATATCCCCTATCATATTCGGCGCCATGTGATCAGGAGACTTCAATGCGCTCGTTGGAAGCCATAACTGGCACGTCATTGATAGTACTAGCATACCTGCTTTCTCCCGCTCGGTAACGACTCGCTCATGCAAACATCCAATCCCATTCGATAGTGTACAAATCTTCCTCATCGTGAGGCAGACGTTTGACGCTCATGAAAGCTTGTCCAACGCTACAATGCAGAACCATCGTTCAAAAAAACCCCAGCGACATACGAGTCGCGCGAGCCCGCAGAGATGGCACTCAAGCCATACAACACCAATGTCACTTCTTAGCAGATCTAGACAGCAATGTTGTTGGTGGCTGCCGCACTAAGTTAAATGTCAAGCGTCCGCTGCTATTTTCCGTCGAGGCCGCAGTCCGATCCATATCGGCATTATTTTGAGATTGGCATTCGGCGTTCTACTCGTCATCCTTCTTGAGGGTGTTGCGTCTGTGCCTCTCCTGGTTTGCCTTTTCTTGGCGCGCCTTGTCGACCTCAATTCGTTGCGTGATGCTCTCATCGTGACTGCGCCACTGGAGATTGGTGTCTGCCGGTAGAGCCAGAACTCTCTTGATGGTTTCGCGGATCTTGACGTTGCGCCCACCGTCATTCTTCGTCCAGATCGAGAATACATCCTCGCCAGTTCGGATACTGATCACAGCTCCACATACTTCCTCTCCAGCCTCAAGGAACTGGTCGCCAATCATTGCCAGCAGAAGGTCCTCCCAATACCGGTCTGCCACGCCCTTCTTTACCCGCATCGTCCACTTGCCACCCTTTTTATTCTCATCGTCTTCCCATACCGGTCGTATTCCTTCCTTGAAGAAGTGATAATCGCTGACAGCTGGTAGACTGCTGGGCCGCCTTAGATATGTGTACACTGGCCAGAAGTCCAGTGCACTTTGTATTCGGCAGAGAGGCTTGATAGACTTCTCATAGTCTGCAGTCTTACTGGAAGGTGGCCTGTAATATATGATCCAAGAGCTCTTAAGGGGCCAGGCTCCCAGCGAGTCTTTAGAAGACGGTGTTGACGGTGCAGCAGTGCCCTTGGATATGCTGACACTCGACAATGACTTCCGTGGTGCAGGTCTCTTGTTATCCTTCGAGGCCTCATCTGAAGAGTCCTTCTTGTCGCCAATACTCTTGCCTAGGTCGAATGTTGCGCCGGGTGTCTTGGGAGTTTTGCCTGGCCCACCAAAGCTAGCAAATGCCCCGGTACCAAGTCCGAAGGCTCCTGAGCCTGTAGGCGATGCGACTGAAGATGTAGATATCGTTCCTGCTGAATTGAATGGATTGTTTTTGCCGTGACTGCTTAAACTGCCGAAGCGTTTTGTGGAAGGAGAGTCGTGGCCGTCGCTGTTTTTGTTCGTGGAGAGAGATAGCTTGCTGCTGCTGTTACTCGCATGCTCGGTCAGTGCTGGTCTGTTACGAACGGCATAACTGGGAGCAACGTACTTTGATCGTCGTGTCCACAAGTTCGATGGGCTATTGTCGCTGTTCGAACCCATTGAAATGCTCTCAGTTTTGATACAGCGACTTGGTATATGTCAAGTGCCAATATGGCCTTCTCGATCGTAGCGAATGTGGGAGCGAGCCGGAGGGCGTTCAGCAACGCAGCGGGACGTCGCAGAGTGTGGCACGAAGTTGTTGGAGCTTGAGTGTTGTCGATTATGGTGGTTTGGATTTTATGAATGCAGGAGATATTAACTTAACAGTAATGTCGTAGCAAACAATAATACAGTCGTGTCGTAGTGGTGGATGTAATGCAGCAAAAGATGTAGCAGTGGTTGCGGAAGTGTCTGCTGCTCTGCAACTGAAGCCGAGCTTTGCCCTGACGCACTAATACGGGATCGGCCGCTGCGCTAGCAAGAAAACCTAAGTTCGAACCTGACGTTTCAACTCCTTCTCTTCTTCCATCAACGACCAAGATACTCAAATCATCGCTCCTTGCCGACCTACGAGTTGCATTGTTATGGTGTTGGGCGATTCCGAACTTGGCCGAGATGGACGAGACTTTTAAAACCATTGACACGAGGGTAGTCCTTGTGACAGCGCCCATGACACGTTGATGACCTACAAGATCCAACACACAAACGCCTAGAATCAGGCATTGGTAGCGGAGCACACTCTCTGGACACTCCAGACCAGGTAAGTGAACAGCACACTGGTCTTCTGGCTTTCGTGATGATCTTTTGAGCATCTGGTAAACCAAATTTGACCCAGCCGCATGACATACACCTGCTTTGGCGGTATGCTGGTTGGGCTTGAGGATAGCAAGGCAAAGTCTGAAATTAAGATCCAGCTGTACCCACTTCATTCTTCGCCTCGAGGGATGGATCATTAGCTGACAACAAATTAGAGCAAGTGATCTGTATTTTGTTCATCATCTATAGACATTACGACCCAGGTTCATCACGATCATTTCTGCATCCATCTTCTTGCACCATCTACAGCAGACACATCACGACCGCCACACCCACGGCGACTGTACACAAGCTCACAAGGCGAGTGGTGTCTTTGGGCGCATCGCTCGATGATGTTGTTGCAGGTAGAAGCTTATTCGTTGCGGAAGTGGAGGTTCTTGACGATGTGGATGTTGGCCGTTGGGAGGAAGTTCTTGCGTTTGATACGAAAGCGCTCACGTCGTGAGTGAAAGTGGTGGACTTCGCTGATAGAACCACCTCCGTCCCACTCATGGAGTATGTCGTGCCGGAAATCGTTATAGCAGAACCTCCAGGAAGTAGAGTCTGCGATCCAATGAGCACTGCAGATGCCACTGTTGGCGTAGCAAGGGCACCATTCGCAAGTGTGATCGGCGACCCCGCTAATGCACTTGGCAAAGTGAAAGACTGTCCGTTGACGATTATGCCGCCGCCGATCTCTGGGAGCGAGTATGTGGTACCTGATATGACAGCTTCGGAGCCAGGTAGCAGCGTTGTGCCAGGCAGGATCAGCTCGGTAATGCTACCGAGTGAGGCGCCGGCAAATCCTGTGATGGCCGAGCCAGCGATGGGCGAAGTCACACCATTGACTACGACACTGTTAGAAGGTGCTAATGAGTACGTTATGCCTTGCACCACGACCGATGAGCCTCCTGCTGAAAGCGTTTGCCCTCCAGCTAACACGTATGCGCCCGAAGCAATTGGCGTAGCTAGCTCATCCCCGATCGTCACAGGTGCAGCTATGGGCACAGCAATCTGCGAGGTCTGGCCGTTGACGACGATTGCAGATCCAGAAGGTGCCAAGGACAGCGTCGAGCCATCAATTGTGATAGGAAGGCCACCCGGCACGAGCGTCTTCGACCCCACGACATACTGCGAGAAAGGCCCAGCGGTGATAGTACTGTCGCCCACAGTGATTCGCGCAGCCGGCGTCTGCTGCGCCTGCGTTGTAGGCTGACGAATTGGGGATGTCTCGCCATTGACAACGACAGCATTCCCAGAAGGCGGGATCGAGTATGTGCTACCTCCCAGGACAATCGCAGGTCCTCCGGGCGTCAAAGTTTGACTACCAACCACGTACTCAGAAGCAGTGTTCGCTGTCACGATACTGTTCCCAACAGTGATTTGGGGTGCAGCTGTCTTGGACCCTGATACTTGTGGGCTTGCAATAGGTCTTGTCTGGCCGTTTGCTACGATTGCTGCACCACCAGACACGATTGCATATGTAGTGCCAGCCTCGACGATGGGTGCGTCTCCAGGTCCCAAAGTTTGACTGCCGACCACGTATTCAGCAGCACTATTGGCTGTGAGGACATTGCCACCAACGGTGATAACAGCTGCGGCTATCTGTGGCACCTGAACTTGGGGAGTGACGGTATTTATCGTCTCACCGTTAGCTACGATCGCTGAACCACCGGACGCGGCCGCGTATATCGTGCCAGCCTCGGCAACGGGAGTGCCGCCTGGATTCACAGTCTGACTACCGAGAACATACTCTGAATCGCTGTTTGCAGTTACCACGCTGGTGCCGACAGTGATGGCTGGTGCTGCAGGAGCGTCGGATATTTCGAAAGGTGAAGGTCGGAGAGGACTGGTAGCGCCATTGACCACGATAGCGGTACCTGCTGATGCTACTTGGTAGGTTGTGCCGGCTTCTGTGATGGCTGGACCACCAGGGGACAGTGTCTGTATGCCCACTATGAATTGCGATGCGCTGTTGGCGGTCACAATGGTCTGCCCGATAGTAATGGCGGGAGCCACCGCTGTCTCGGGCTTCCCTTGTGTCGGTATTTGCTCCTGTGAAGTCACTTGCGGCACTAGTCCAATGATACTGGCCACAATGTCGCCGACTTCCGGCGTGGACGTCACGGCATTCGACGTCTGCTGCTCCGCCTGGCTGACAGGCCTGTTTGCGATTTGTGTCGAACCCTCGCCAGTCGCTAAAGGCTCTGCGGTAGGTGGAGTTGGAGTTTGAACGGCCGTGTCAGTTAGAAGTGCCAAGGGTGGCTTCGTCACCTGCGGTACCTTGAGGTAGGTCTCCGTCGTCTTGATACCAGCTGACATTGCAATACTGGTATCACCGGAAGGTGTTGCGCTTGTTGAAATCTTGAGATTACCATCCACGGTGAGCGTGGTGTGCGAGGCCGCAGTCAGCTGATTGACAGGAACATGGACAGTAGGCTCGCCACCTGCCAGAAGCGGTGTGCACTTTCCAATGTCCGGATATGCCGACTTCACATAAGGAACGCTGGCGAAGTACTCCGCCCAATCATCTGTCATCCAGAACGTGTAAGCATCTGCAGTACCAGGTGATACTCCTGTTCCCACACCATCGAACCATTCTGTGAAATTCCAGTTGCTGTAGTCGCCGTTCGGAAAAGGTCTTGCGACGGTTACATTGATATGCTTGTTTTGGTGTCCTGCGTAAACTCCTGTGGGCAACGCCTGTTCGGTGTAGGTGGGGAAGAAGCCTGATGTGTAAGTGACCTTCCCGTCAATGGTGGTGCGGGCATATGTGGATATACTGGTGAAGACTTGCTGTGTAGCACAAGGCCATGACGTGAACAGGTCTATCCACTGGAACTTGTAGTATGGAGTAGGTGATTCAATAGCCAAATTTTGGCTCGGGAAAGTGACGGACGTGGCAGAATCAACTGTGGTTAACCCGTAAAGTGTTGCCTCCTGTGGTAGTAAGTCATTCGGAACGCCAGAGACAATATCCGTTGTGACGCTGTAAGTAGTGTAGTCATATAAAGTCGCTACACTCGTGTACGGCGCTGTGCATGACTGACTTGTCCCTTCTGCCCAGCCTGAGCAGAAGTCGTACGTCGTCGTGCCGACCGTCGCCGTAGGTGATCTGGTGGTCAGATATTGCACGCCATGAGCTCCGAATGCCTGTGTGGCGTTCGCAACAGTCACAGTGGTCGAGTTGGCTGGCACCAAGGTATTGTTGTACTGCAGCCATGTGGTGATGACGGTGGCCACTGTCAAGTTCACATTTGAAGACCACCATGTGTTGATGCCAACCCCTTCAGGCCACATGTAGCAACATGTCGACGGTACTGATGTGGTTGAAGAAATTCGAGACGTTGTTGCATTCGCGGATTTCGTTACTGTTGCTGTGCCAGCAGACGGCGCACTTGCTGGGTGGTAAGAGGATGACGTGGTTTCATAATTGTTCCAATAAGAGGACGATCCGTATGCAGCACCTGTAGATATTATTGTTGAACTGTTCGCGCCATAAAGGGCTGAATACCATCAGTATGTGTCTTACTTTCCAGCTCCATGAGGCTAGAGTCTTACCCCGGTGTAGTAGATTCCCGGCTGCAATGCCTGGAGCTGTCGCCAGAATAAAGGTGGTGTACCTCATAGTCACAATCGTTGCCACGGCTTCGCGAAGAAAACCTAAGCTGGAAGCAGCCGAAAGAGCGCAACGTCCTCCCAGGAGCACTTCCAACAATAACGACAGAAAGGAGAATCGCTGCAGATCAGAAGAACGACAAAGGTTGACGGCTCTAGGAGCAGGCACCCACCTATGCATCTGCATTGCAGTACCTACATGTCAAGCCTCTCCAGTCATCCACGTGGACTAGGGCACAAAACGGCGCGGTTGCACAACGTGCGGCTGAGGCTGAAGGATGTCGTTTCTGGCTCGATAGGATGCTATACCTGGCCATGTCGTTCAAGCTAGCGGAAGGAGACAGCAGAAAACAGGTGATTCTCTCCGTCGGTTGGATCCAGCAAAATTACAGACTGCATACCGCTGCGGCTGGACTTCGCTGTGGGCGCCCATGGCTTCTAAACGTCAGAAAAGCGATCTGAAGGGTAACCCAATGCGACTCGCAAATTTGTCAGAGTTTCTGAACCAGCTAGCAGGAATGTCGTCGACAAAATGACTGAGTAGATGATGATGATGGTGGTGATAATGATGGTTAGGAAGCGGATTGGGGGGGGGGAAGAGAGATAGACAGAGAGAGCGAGCGCGAGATGTTGCTTGAAAGCTATTTCTGTCTAACCGAATGCCGAGCTAGCGGGCTAAACCTTGCATTTCATCAACCACCTCCACGCTCGTTACGCATGACTCGCACGATTCGTGCTTCGCCCGTTATGGCGTGCTCAAGCCTCGGGGATTCAACGCCATCTATACAACAGTGACACCCCGGCCGCCTGAGACTCCATTAATTGTATCGTGTATATCGTACATTCTTCCTTCAACCACCTCAGAACTCTTCAGTCTATGATCGTAATTAATACTCTTCCTCCTCGATCTCTGGAAGCAAACGAGTATGCTCAGTCACTTCGCGAGTCTTCTCTTGTTGCTTGTGAATCTTGTGGTCCTGGATCCACAAGAACGCCGTCAAAGCTACCCCAATAACCAGGCCCAAGGACGTTAGGACGACATTGATTGGGATCGGGTTGTCCTGGAAGACTTGGTGATTCGCAGCATCGATCAATGGCTGCGACAGGTTGATCAAGCCAGAAAAGCACACGATTGTGCCGTACACCCTCCCAAAGTTCGCAAACCCGAAGACTTTGGCTGCGTAGTCGGACATGGCCGAGTAATACAACGGCCGTAGCAGCACGAAAAGAACGACATTCGCGTACGCTGCCCAGAAAAATGGCAAGGACCCTAGGACTCCAACGGCTGTTATCATCACAACCAAAAGCGTCAGCATCATTGCCGTGCTCACGTTGTCGAGCAGCAGGCCGATGAATGGTGTTGCAACCACGCCTCCAATCTACACAGCTGTCAGTTCACCGATAGAAGCGTTTATGGTACTCGGTACTGGGCTTACTGGAAGAACCACGTCGAAAAACGCATTGATAGCCCGGCCAGCCTCGATTGAACCGAGCATGAATTCGTATTGAGCACGAATGGTAGCGATGAAGAAGTTCATGCGCAGCATTTGCAGAACGGTGAGCAGGGTGATGAGAATAAACCAGGGCGACATCATCTGCTCGCGCGGGCTCTTGCCATGCAGTGCGCCCCAGACACCAGAGGCTGCCAAATGCTGTTCTTGCTTCTGTTCTCGCATATGCCTTTCCTCGGCATCACCCAAGAGCTCGTCCAGCTTTGCCAAGTTGCTCTCACGATGCTCCCGTCGCCGCTCTCGCTGACGTCGGACTTCGCGATCGCTCAGGTCGTCATCGGAGTCGTGTACCTGCAATCAGGTTAGATCGCGGACAACATACGCTGGGTAAGTGGTCTTCTTACATCGCGCGTTGCATCTTCCATCTTCTCCAGCTTTTGCTCGAGCTGTGGCACAGTTTTATATCCATCCGCGTTCATGATGGTCAGCTGTGCTATCAAGATGACTACTGGAACCACAAGGTAGCCGTAGAAGAACTTTTCTGGCCCGAATGCTCCACCCGAGGCTTCGTATGCCAATCTGAAGAAGAGAAACACAGCAGCCTGTTGAGCCTATCAGTACCGCAATCACAACTTCTGCCGTACAGTGGGCTTACCGAAGCATCAAATGCGCCTGTCACGAGCGCCACGATCGTTCCTGCATACCGAGGAAAGGCGTTCGCAACTTGGAATGACTGCACGAAGATAAAAGAACCTCCAAGTGATAGGAAGATATTGCCTGCGATGTAGCCGTCGAACTCAGGAACAGAAAACGCTGTTGCCATTAGAAGAGCGCCAATAGCAAGGCAGATCGAACCGATTATGGAAGCAATCCGGGGTCCGTATCTATCGAGTATTGTACCAACCGGCAGAGCCGACACATTGCTCGTGGTAGAAGCAATCGCGAAAAACAAATTTAGCCTGCACACAAGGGGATCAGCCAATGTCTCTACTGGCATGGCATGGCTACAGACCTTAGATCTTGCTCGTAGCATACTTCGACATTCGCCTCCAACTCCTCTGCTGAACACACCTCCCGATACACGCCTTGATCAACAAGGACTGGCTTTAACGCTGCGAACCCAAAGACAATTCCAGATGCGAACCAGCACGAAATGATTGTTATTATCACCTGGGCTACAAGAAGTCAGCGACATGCGTATGCACTGAGTTTTAGTCTCTTCCAAGCATCGTCAAGCCGTGAACCACTTGGTGAATGTGCAATGCCACCATGGTCGAGTCGTTGTTGGTGGTATTGTCTGCTCTCGTTGTAGCATGCCGGTCCGTGCGTGCTGAGTCTGCTTGGCGACGCTGCCGAACAGTCACGTACCTAGTCGTTTGGCGACCGAGACCTTGTAGGCCGTCACGCCGCCAGTAGGAGCTGTTGCTTGCGAGTCCTCTGCTGGCTGTGGGAACGCGTCGTAGCTGATGACCCTGCGAAGTGACTTCGCGGTGCCATAGCCTAGCTGTTTTGCATCAGCCTCTGGAGGTATGCGGTCCTGTCCATCAATGCTGGTGACGCGCTGGAGGAGCGACATGAAACGTGACCTAGACCTGCTTCACTTGCAATTGCTCTGACGTGAAGTTCGATTGTCTGGTAGATTGGGGAAACAAGCCGGGCGCACCAGAAGAAGAGATAGGAAAATACGGTAGTAATACAATCCGGCAGGTGGAGCCCAAGGTTGTCTGACCGTGAAGCTAGAAACTTCGTCGTAGTGGATTTGTCCTGTGCTGCCGCAGCATGAAGCAAGCTCGACTGTGACCAGGATCGCTCCTGTGCAGCGCCTGATCGCACGCACCTCACCATTGCTCACAACATGGGCGTATCTCCGCGGTTACACACACACACACATGGCCCACAATCACATCGAAGCCAGCGGGAAAGAGGTGTCCGGACTGGTCAAACTCAAACCCTGCAGGTGGGTACCAGGGCTGCGGGGCATTGTAGCGCTCGGACAGCTTCCCGCTATGCCGTTGTTCGAGGTGTGGCATCCTTCCTCTTTGGTAAAACATGGTTGTCGACCCAGGTGAAGAGGTCATCTCTCGTGAAAAGTCCGGTCCCAGGACTGCTCGAACACATCCAGCATGACGATGGACTCATCTCCTCGTGCATCGCAATCGCAATCCACGACCGGATCACCGCAGCGCTGTACAACATGCAGCACACGAGCCCAAGCGGTGCAAGAAGCTTGGGGGTGCGGCTGCCGCGGCGATCGCATCGAAACCGTCCTCGAAATGCCGCAGAGCAATGGCCGGAGCATTGTTGAAGTCGCGCGAGCTGCTCACAAGAGTAGACTAAACATATGGCGTTGCTAATGACTGCCGTTGCCACCTCAAGACACTCGGGCGGTCTGCAAGCAAAGCTGATCCCGTGCAAGGAACTGGTGATGGCCACGTCCGGTTCGAGCATATGTGATGCAGTGAATGGGCAGCTTTCAGCGGCATCCACGGGCCGATGCAGCATGCAACACGGCATCTATTGGCAAGTCGGGTTTGTCTCGTACTGTAACAGCACGCGCATGGAACAGAGTGTGTGCTCAACCCATGTCCTGTCCTCCAGCTTGCCGGCTACAGCATGAGAACCGCTTGAGAGTTCAGCAGGTGCAGACAAGCGTGGAGGTGCGCACGACATGCCTGTTTCCATGTTTCCAGCTGCTGGGCACTGTACAATTGGCTCTCTCTCAGTGCATACGACAGTCTTTGCACTACTGGAACAGCCGCCTTCCACATGTCAAAGTGCGAGGCATGCGGCATGCCTCACGGTCTGCCATGGTTGGGACCAACGCACGAGAAATTTGAACAACACGTACACGATCCACTTTCGAACATGCGAAGTCAGCTCTTATATTCAAGATTGCAAGACAAGCCACGCAAATATGTCCGGCTGCGAAATGAGATGTGACCCGTGCGCCTACAGCATGTCTTGAACTGCCGTAACTCTGGCGGCACTATCTACCTCACCCTGGTCAACCGACCACCAGCGTGCCGAGCTCCTGAACCATGAATATGGATCCAATCTATAACAAACCGACCTCCACTATCTGCTCGTGCACTTTCAGCCTGCCACAAACAGCTCCCCGTGGGCATGATCATGCCGTCTGAACTAAAATGATGTTTAGGCAGCTTCCCGCAAACGTGTTACCTGTTCAGACAATAGCAACGTGTTTTCATCCTGGCTAGCTTGCGATATGGCAGGGTCAAGGACATCGTCAAAACCGCCAACTGGCCGTGGCATGGTGCTCCGAACATCCACCATGCTGAACTCTGCTTGACCGGAATATGGCCGGAATGTCTGGTTATCGACAAGTAAGACAGTGCGGTAATGATCTACTCGCGTACCGTGCGACTTCTTCTTGTCACCACGATCCGTCCCTCAGCAGAACATGCCATCCTCGAGCTTGGCTGCAATGGCCGTTGCAGATCACAACGAACCGCCACACCAGACACACCAGCCCGAACCACCACCACTAATTCACACGCTTTACGAAGAGCTCACCTGCACTTGGCAATACGTCGTTGCGGATCCAGTCACCAGACATGCAATCATCATCGACCCACGTCTCGACAATGGTCCCTCGAGCACAAACATCTCTACCATTGCCGCAGATCGCTGCCTCTCTGTAATGCGTCAGAATCGATATTTTGTCGACCGTATTCTCCACACGCACGAACCTACCGACTATCCATCCTCGGCCTGGTATCTGCGTGCCCAGATCCTGCAGACGAAAGGGCATGCTCCACACGTGTCTATCGGCCGCAAGATGCAAGCAGTACACAGAGTATTCAAGCGCAAATACAGCATGAATGATGGAAGCCAATGGCGAACAGCGTTCGAAGAGAAGTTCGCAGATGGGGAAGTCTTTCGAATAGGCACTATCAATGCGCACGTGCTGCATCTGACTGGCGGAAACCTGGCATTCGTGATCGGACAGCACATTTTCGCTGGATGCTCGAGGTTCGATTTGGAGTTGCGAAGCCAGCACGATGCTGTGATAGGCGACTTGAGGAATTATACGATTTACACTGCTCGTGACAGTCCGCCGGCGAGGACTGCCAAGCTTGTGCATATGGAGGAGCATGCTGGCGATGGCCGCAAGCTGAGCAAGAAACTTGTCATTCGATACTTGGCAGATTGAACGCGAGATTTTAACGGCCGATTGGTGTTATGTGTTGGTTTAAGATACCCAGAATTTTTGGAGCAGATATATATTGGTAGATGCGTTCGGGATTCGCGTTTCTGGGACCATTTTGATCGTTTGGCTGCGTTAGGTTTGCATCCTTAGGAGGTTGTGATGTGGTCTGTACATATTTCCTAGTAACACACATGGTTCTTGTGTTGATACAGCAGTCAACTCTGCCTCAGGAAGTGGCTGACTTTGCTTCGTGCTCGAAGATGATGAGCGGACGCTCTGGCTCACGATTCAGCCGCAGTACTATCCACCAGACGGGGCATGCATCGACGAGAGCGGAACAATTATTATTGTCGTGTTGTGTGAAGAAGAGTTCTGGCAGGTACAACCACAACCGACCAAGGGGTAGTTCTACCGAGGGACGCCAAAGATGCACTGCACTAGGACGAATGAGGCAGGAAGTCAACGCACGGTGCTACGGCATATGACGAGTACCAACATCGAACCCCAGACACAAATTGTAAGAAGCAGTACATACCGCTACCGAAGCGAATTCTGACCGACCAGCGCTCCCTCGTCGTTCGCAAGACGATAGGCAAGGCGACAGGCGGGAATGATATGGAAGCGAAGACTCCACAAGACACGACAGCTTCCCCTCTTGAGCTCGGGAGTCATTGCAAGCATACATATTGCAAATTGGGCTAAGACTTTGTAGACTCACGTGAAGCGTTTGTAGTTCAAGGTACATCATCCAGTAGTCCCAGGCGTTGCGTGATCAGAGAAGGTTGACAGTGCATAGGGTAGAATTCAAGCTTCCCAGCCTTAAGGAATTTGCTTGAGGACGTAAGCAATGATGCACCTCATGTCCAGTTTCCAATCGCCGCTGACGACGGCTTAGCGAGTTCGAGTCTCGGCAGACGCAATAGATTGTTCTTTTTTGTTTTTGCGAATGTTCTGGTCATTCTAGCGTATCTTTCACGTGCCACCGAGCTTGATCAACGTGATGCTAACAATTTTGACAGACCACCTTGCACGTACACGATCGGCCTGATGTAGTTCATACTCTGTCATTTCTCTCTACGGACTGCGTACACTCATCATTGAAATGCCTCATGCTCAAAACGCCTCAAAGCTAGTCCCTATCCAGGAGCATCGACAAACACCTTCCAGCGCCACGCCATGCCATGCTTCAAAACAGCAACATCATTACGTTACAGAATTTCCTTCAGCTTCTGCTTCTGATCCGCAGTAAGGCTCGTCGGGTACTTGATCTTCACTCCAACCAGAAAATCACCTTTAATGTTGGGCGTTTTGCTTTTTGGCATACCGAGACCAGGGTATCGTTCTGTCCACTCAGGTTGTGTTGGGCCAGCGCTTGACACTGAAATCTGCTTGCCGTCTATCGTCTGCACCGTCCGTTTCCAGCCTGTTAGGGCTTCTTTCAGGTCGATTTCAACAGTGTGCTTGATGTCGTCGCCTTGGCGGGTGAAGAGTGGGTGTGCTTTCTCCTTGACGATGAAGTGGAGGTCTTGCACGCCGCCTTCAACTTGATCGCCCATGTCCGGGTACTTGATCTTCGAGCCTGCCTTGAGGCCTTTCTTGATTGGTACGCTCAGGATTTTGTCTTCAGTGTTCTGCTTGCCGGTTTGTGCATCGTAGGTCTTGCGTTGCACCTTGAGCTTCTTCGTTGCACCGTTGTAGATGTCTTCCAGTGATACAGGTAGCGGCTTCTCCACCACGGTGGTCTCGACCTCAGGCTCTCTTCTCCTCCCACCAAAGCCACTGCTTCCTCTTGAGCCTGTACTTGGTCGCCCACCGAAGCCACTTCCACCGCCAAACCCGAAGCTGGCAAAAGGATCATCATCTTCTCCTCCCCCCATACCTCCCCCGCCTCCTCGCATGAACTCGGCGAAGATGTCCTTCGGATCGCTGAACCCGCCGAACCCTGCTGATCTCCCACCAGTACCTGTGCTGAAGTGGAATGTCCTGCCACCACCACCTCCTCCTGCTCCTCCTCCTGGCATTCCTCCGAACCCAAACCCTCCGGGCATGCCGCCGGCGCTTGCGTATGGATTGTCACCACCGGCCTCAGGCGGAGGACCTGCCTTGCCTGTTATGAAGTCGTAGCCATAGTTGTCGTAGTTCTTCCTCTTCTCCGGATCGGACAGGATCTCGAATGCTTCTGATATCTCTTTGAACTTCTCAGCACCGGCAGGATTCTTATCCGGATGGTTCTTCAGAGCGCCCTTGCGATATGCTTTCTTGATCTCCTCTTGTGAGGCGGTCGGCGACACACCGAGGCAATCGTAAAGCTTCTTGTCTGCCACCATCTTGTCGTTGTGTGACGAAGCGTGACTATAGTCGCGAAAGTAAGTGTATTCGTAGAGTCGTCGGCCGCACTGAGGCCTTTCTAATGTGGTTCGTCAATGGTTCGTTGGTGAATGAGGGAGGCGTAGTACAGCGAAAGATAGTAACATAGCAAGGCAGGAAGGACGAGTAACAGCTGCTGTCATGTGATGTCACAAGCGCAAGCATTACACTTCTCGAACCTTCCACATCTGGAAGTAATGCCTCAGGCTTGCATTGTGGGTGAATGATGTATCAGACCATGGCGACGGGGAGAGATCAGTGTCCCAAGAGGATTAGATGTGCGTCGTGGTCTGGTGTAGTAGTGCAATTGTAAGCATGAATGCGGCGTTTCACTGCAACAATGTGATTGAAGCGCGAGCCATTCCCGCTGCGGGCGCCGCATCCCCTCACGTGAGCCGTGCTACATCCGGCTTCCATCTTATTGCTTAGCAACATTCACTACTATTTGATTGAAGAACCATGGTGCTCGAAGCTGGCTACCCCGACACGACTGGGTTTCGAAAAGTCACCAAAGCCTCAATCCTCGTGAAGAAGAAACCCGGCATGAGCGATGCCGACTTTATCGAGCACTACAACCACAAGCACGCTCAATATGCTGCACCTATCCTCGAGAGGCACCACGTAATCACATATAGTCTCGTACGTGAGACATTGTACATCGATGAAGAGCGAGGCTGAGAGGTGAGCTGTAGACGTACTGCTTGGACAGAGACCGCAAGATCATGGCCGATATGCTGCATGGTAAGGCCAATATGCTCGACTACGATGCGATCTGCACCTTCGTCTTCAAGGATTACAAGGACTTCGCGCGATTCATGTATGATCCCGGGAGCAAGGCCTTGACACCAGATCATGAGAACTTTATGGTTGAAGGTGAGATGAAAATGCTCGTTGGCGACGAGTACATGGTCATCGAGGATGGAAGGAGGATCACCAAAGAGCAGTAGCAGCGCTACATGCCTCGCTCGTGAAAATGAGTGTACTCACCGCATGGCTCCCACGAATGGGCCTTGACTGGTACTATCATGAACAGTATTTTGGGCCGCATCGTCGCGCCGTTTGGGGGAAGGAGATATGCGGATGGCGGTAGAACAGGTGTATCGTTCCTGGTATCTATAGTACAGCTTCCAGCGCGGAATTCTTCACACGTAGCCTGTAACAAGTCAGTATGTCTTGTCGCTGCATTGCGGATGTTATGTCTACCTTTGCGACCGCCTGTGAAGAACATCTTTACGATGAACACCTGCAGACCAGCCATGGCAACCATGAGACCACCCTCCATCAGGTTCAGGTTGAAGATCCTCTTCTCCGTACTTCTCACTGTGCTGAAGTTGCGGTTCTCTCTTGTACGGAAGTACTTTTGCTGTCTGGTCAATGTGGAGACCTGTCCGGACATCTTCAGAAGTGTCTCCTCTACTCCACTCAACTGCTCTGTGCTTGCACCTGCTTTCTGTGGGAGGTTCGCTCGTGGTTCGTTCTCAACCTGTGAAGCAATGTCAGTCCTCGGCCACGGTTTTGCTTACTCGCCAGACAGGACAACGTACTGCGATCTCAAAATCCACGATTTTGTCTGAAAAGGTCGATACCGAGTTGTCGAAGCAGAACCTGTACTCTCCCACCTGTTCTGCCGTGAAGACATAGTCACCTTGTCGCTCCTTTTCGCCGCTCAGCACGATCTTCTCCCTGCCTGCCTCCTTGCTCGGCCCGTAAACGGTGCAGCCGACTGAGATTCCTAGTCAGCATGCATGTACTGAATATTGTCTCATCGCATCTTCTTCTTACTGTCGAAGTCTCCTCCACTCTGCACCGCAAAATAGAATGCGACCTTCGACCCTGGCTTCTCAACGTATGCATAGAAACATTCCTTCTCGTGCGGGTGCATCTTGTATGTGAGAGCAGTCGCCGAAGTGAAAGCTGTCAGCAGCACGAGCAGGGCCAGCACCGAACCGAAGGCGAACATGGTGGCAATCGGGTATGTGATCCAGCAGGCGCGATGAGGAGGGCGTGTTCACTGTGCACACCACAAGGAAATTCGTGATTGCATGAAATCGTGAAAGCGTGTCGCAATGCTCGTGGAGGGGGAAAACACGCGATGGATTCCAAGGAGAGATCTCAGGGCTCACGCCAAGCCAGGTCATTGCTTCCACGTCCCTCACACACACACACTCACACAACACAACAACGTCAATCCATATTGTCATCATCTGCACATCATCTCTCGTCTGACCTGCATATGTACACGCATTGGCGACGGCACGGAAGAAGTGCTCGGCCGACATGAATGCCACAGAAGAAGCGCGCTGAAAGCGGCGGCTGGCCGCTCTCCACGCGCGGAGAGAGGCATGCTCCTGCATACAAGACTGGACATGTACAGAACCTGAAGACCTACGAGCATGCCAGGCTTGGCAACGCCAGCGGAGACCTTCGACTGCTACGTTTCGTGGCTGACACCCAGCTGGGACTCGTATTCACGATTGAGGCATATCCCATCCATGCTGCGCCACAGTACGCCGCTGTGTCGTACACTTGGGGTGACCCAGACCGCACGCAGACCATCATCGTGAACGACAAGCAGCTGAAGATCGGCCACAATGCTCATTACTCGCTGTGGCAGGTGTCTCATGCTGCTCGGGGAACCAATTGCCAGCAGTTCTGGATTGATTCCGTCTGCATCAATCAGACTGACCTTGATGAGAAAGCGAGTCAAGTCAGCATGATGGGCCAGATCTTCTCGAAGGCCGCTCTCGTCTACGCCTGTGTCGGTGAGCATACAGGGTCCAGTCAAGCCATTACGCACGCGGAGGACGAGACATCCATCACCGATGCCACCATCCAAGCCATGGTCGAATTTGGCCAACGTCCGTATTGGTCACGTTTGTGGATCATACAGGAGCTGTTGCTATCACAACGATTGCAGATACTCTGCGGAAACAGTTGCGTTTCGATTCAGACCCTCAAGACCTGCTTACAACTTACCCATACGACTATACGGCCCAATGCGACGAGGATGCTCGACACACCTATGTATGCTGTCATGCCGAGCATAGCTCCTGTTGAATATGATTCAATAGGCAAGGTCGAGGTGCGCAACATGCGCTACAAAGATGCAATCATCAAATACCATTCCTGGCATTGTGCGGATGCGCGAGACCGTATCTTTGGGTTCACCCACTTTAATAAAGCAGGATCTATGAAGCCAAATTATCGCATCTCTCCAGCAACGCTGGCTGTCAATTTTCTGGAGTTCTTGAATCGGCATGGAGAGCTCACGGATGGCTCGAGTGCCAGGACTGTGCTCACGAGTCTTGTCACTGGGCTGGAGCTCACAAATACATCGCATGTGATAGCGAAGCGTCTTCAGGCACGAGAATCGGACAAGCACTTTGTGACTGACGCTTTGGACATAACCCGTTCTGCCGGAGACTATTGGCGGCCGGACACTCAGCGTATACAGTGGACTGGCGCCCGTTTCGTCTCACTGCACGAAGCGTTAGCCGCCCAGCCAGGTGCATTGAGCATCAAGTCCGCTGCATTTGCCCTTCGCGACCACAAGAATGTATATCCGGAGACCCTCGACAATAACAAGACTGCTAGACAGTATGTAGACAAAGGAAAGGTACGCAGACTGGTACTGGGTGAAGAAATAGTAGGCTTCATCGGTCTTGCAGCACGCCCGGGTGATTTCCTGGTTGATCTGCAGTCCGAGCAAACACAATGGCCATCGGTCGTGATACGACCTGACGTCGATGGAGAGGCAGCTCGGATCGTATGCCGTGCCTGGATACCGTCGTGGATAGCAGACTTGACAGCTCGACCTGGCCAAGACTGGACTGAAGATCACCAGATCCACACTTACGTCCAGCGACCAGTCTGTTCGCAAGAAGGGACGAGAGAATTTCCTCCCCTTCATGGCACTTGCGAGCTGTTCTTTGATCCGGAAGACCTGCTATTGCTGGCTATCGAGGCTGGTGGCAATACTGGAAACGCCCTCCATCAACGTCTAGACCGTCTCAGGTTCAACGTCACATCTCGACAATCGTCTTCATACGGCCGCTTGGATTTCGTGTGTTATTGCGGGCATCAGGCTAAGGCATCGACGCAAGGAGAATTTGTTTGCGAAGCGTGTCACCAATAAGAGGGAGCGTGAACGATTGGAACTGCCATTGAAGTGCTGCTGCCATGACAGCAAGGCGCTGTGTTTTGGAACGCTATCGGGCATCTTTTTCGCACCCAATACCCGCACCAGGTCACAGTACCGCAAGCAAAGCAGTAACGCCAAAGCAAATGCGCGTGCAGTGCAATCACCACAGCATGAAAGCGGTGTACAGCACGGCTGGACGCTGAAGTATAACCCGTCAAACCTGCTTTCTCTCGCAAGCACAACCATATCCATACACACACCGATCCTATCGGACTTCTCTCACAACGCAACAATCCTGTGATTCGTGTTGTGCCACGATGATCGCGGTGTCTCTCCTAATCCGTCAAAAGACAGCTGAGCTGAGCGGTCGGAGGTGTGGCAGAAGTGGACTGGGTTCCGGAACCCGCTTCCCCCGGAATTCCAGAAGACTGCCGCAACTAGAAACCAACGCCGTAGCTGTTGACAACCATTAGCTGCCGCCGTAACACTCCAATGATCACGACAATACTAGACGATAAGCTTCGGAACGTCACGCGGGAGCGTTGTTGTATACTGCTTGTACTCACGCCACATGGAGTGGCCACTCCGGTGGAACGCCGCCAGCTATGCATCCACGAACTGCTATGCTATAGGCCTCACGCAGGCCATGACGACGCATCTGCATACAGGTCCGAGGACATGACGAATCGGTCGCCGCGTCCTTCGAGAAGACTGCTACAAGTAGAAACCAACGCCGTAGCTGTTGACAACCACTAGTTGCCGCAACAATGATCCAATACTACTGGGGGTCGAGAGACATAGGCCTTGCATGAGCGTTATAGCACTAAAGGCGTGCATACTGGATGAAGTGGCTACTCCGATGCGAGAACGTAATTTCAGCCGGTTGTCTGGAGGAAGGCTGATTATGCTACATGCGGTGAAAGCGCACAATGTCTGTCGAGATGCACGGAGTTATTCGGGAAGCCTACTTCAATTAGAAGTCAGCGCCGCAAGTGTTGACAACCGCAAGTGTCCGCCATTGTGACTCCAACGATGGCGGTCACGGTGTGCAATAAGCTTTGAGTACAGGCTTTGCAGGAGGACATGGAATGCCTGAACGAAGCGGTGGCACCCATCGACGCTAATTATGTTCCGGTCAATCACTCAACTTGCGCTCTACTACTATGTGCCATCTAGGCTCGCATGCGCCCAGCTTGGAGTCCATTCCTAAGACGTGCGACATATTGAGCATGCCCCAAGCTAAGATTTTTCCATTGCTACCTATCTATGTACTTGCTTGCAAATTATAATACTACATCAATCTTCACTTGAACCTCCCCCACTTCCTCGTCCTACATACTTCGCTGCACCACCTCATCGGTCGTACTCTGCAGCACTCCGTCTGGATCAAAATACTGATGATGCACCAATGTTTCGCGTGCCGTCGCATAGTGTGTCCTCGTGCTCGGAGACCACTCAGGCAGATCCGCCAAAGTCGATGATGGGATGATCATGACGCCGCTCGAGCCGGTCGAGGTAACGAGATTGCCGAGCTGGGGTTGTACACCGCCAGGGAGGACTGAAGTGCTTGTGAATCCTGCTACTCTTGATGTGGGGGATATTATGGCGGGAGTGAGCGTTACACTGAGTACCGAGTAGGAGTTTGCAAACCCTGTGGTGTTGCTGATTATCGCTGATGGGAAGGTCGGGTATGTCAGTTGTGATGTTGACGAAGGCGCCGGCTCGGACGTTGTTCTGTTACTAATAGTAACAGGCTGCACGATTGAGGATGTTGTGCTGCTGCTGCTGCTGATTATTGTCGTTGACCGTGAGGCGCGACTAGAGGTTGGCTCTGTCGGTGTTGGTGCTGCTGATGGAGAAGTTCGCGCGGGCCCTGTCACGGTATCATGCGCCATGATTGGGGAGGTTATGCTCATCCTGAAATCCGTTGACAGCGAGGCTGAGTATACCGGCTTCCATGTTGACAAAGAAGTCGTCTCGGGTGCTGTCGTAGTATCATGCGCCATGAGCGAGGATCTTGTCGTGGTGCTGAAAGTACTCGGCGAGGAGTACGAGGGCCAGACAGATGATGTGGAAGCAGCATTGTTTGAGGAGATCATGGAGGATGCGCGGGATCTTTCAAGCGTGGTTGATGATTGCGTTGTCGATGCTGGAGTCTGTGATAGGTGTGTCGCTTGTGAGGCGGACGACGTGGGCGTATGGACACCGCCAGCGTTCTTGATCGAGCTTGTTGAGTGTTGCACAGCTGGAATTGCCGTTGGTTCTGGCTTCTTGTGTGTATCGTGAGACTTAAGATGGTCATCATTGCCATCCCCATGCTCGTGATCACCGTGATCGTGACTGCCGCCGTCGTTATGATGTCCGCACGAGAGAAAACTGCCCAAGGGGTTAAGAATGTTGAAGGACGTCAAGCATTTAGCTGCGTTAGCTGCGGTAGCCTTGGATATGATATCCGCAGCCACAAAAGCTCCCTTGGCGACGACCACTGCCCCGCCAGCAAGTGCCTCCGCAGCAGTCTGCCAGCCACAATGTTCAGCTTGCCACCCAGGATCCAAAGTGGCGGGCAGTTGACGCGGGAGAGCGCCACTCATCAATGCATGTTGACAGAGATAATCCACTGGTGGAATGCCATGTTCAAAAAACGGGTTGTCCCATATCTCTGTGATCTCTGCTGGGGTGGGTCTTCCCTCCCCTGGCCAGTGTGGTGTCTCCCCTCCAGGGTAGTGACCCGGCTTTTGCGAACGCCTTGGGGGACTAGGCTTCCAGTGGTGTCTGATCTGCTTTCCGTGCGATTTGCACAGGTCGCAATTTGCAGTACGGCGAGTAAAGTCAGGAGGTGGTTTTTGCTGGTACCTCATATCATTAGGGCGCCTGCTGGAAGTGTACCAACGGAAGCTTCCACTGTTTCGCATAGTATTATAGGCCGTATTCAGTCTCGTCATAAAATTGCTACCAGCATCAGACCATGCCTCGTCCCACCCGTACAGCCTTTTGCCACTTCCTTGAGTCCAAGATCGTAGCCATGTACCCAACGGGGTTGAGGCAAATATCTCAGGCATGGACTCTTCCAGCGTGTATGGTAACTCGTGTAAGAATTGCTGTATCGTGCCCGCCATCTTGGGTCCTGCGAGGCCAGCCCAGAACACTGTCGGGATGATTGGCAAAGCGATTAGTGGCAGAAGTTCGATGTCTTCGTCTTTTCCATGTGTTGTGGTAGGCAGCGCCAAAGACGTCGTGCTTGAGGCTGGATGACCTCTTCCGAAGGTAGAGGCGGCCATCACCGCCAAAGAGACACTGTTCGTGCTGGTGGCGGTAATGGGTTGTTGAATACGCATAGCTTCGACAAATTCAGTCTCATTGACTGCCAGGCCAGCTTCCAAAGACTGACTTAATTGACCGATGTCCCAATGCACCTTTTGCTCTCCTTGACTACTGTTGCCATTGCTTTGCTCAAGTCCCAGCAGCTTCTTGGCGATGTGGTATGTGGCCGTCATGGCCTCAAGTGCTGCCTTGTTACCGACAATAGTCCGGAACTTAGCAAAGCAGAGATCATCCCAGGTACCATTGCATGCAGCAGCGGTAAAGCAAGTGTCCGCATCCACACAGACACCGGTAGGGAGCTGAGAACTTATGTCAAGATGGCCCTGGGCAATAGAGTGAATAGTCAGGCCAATGGCATTCTGGCACCAATCAGCTGTATAGCATTCCTCGTAAGCACCCATATGATCAAGCACGTTCCCAGTAGCTTCCATAGCGGCTGCGATAAGGACGGTCTGTCGATATTTATGCCTGCATTGCTCGTCGCAGGATGCTGCAGTACCATCATCTGTCACCTCGGCAGGGCTTGTATAGGCACTGAAGGTGTTATCGCTGGTCGAACTGAAATCAATGGCATTGCCGTTGGAGCCAGAAACAGCACTAGGTTCAGTTGAGGCAGTTGAGGCAGTGGTTGCCACTGGGAGTATGATGGTTGTTGTGGAGGTGTCTATCATCGTGATCACAACAGCAGGGGTGTATTTCGACGCAACCTCAAGCGTTGACTGGCAAGCAGGGGGTCCGTTGATGTTGGTCGCGTTCAATACAGTCGCATCGCTGCTGCTGATCACAGCACTATCATGACCTTGCGATGGCATCGCAGCTACTGGCACGAACCTACTGGGAAGCGTCAGATTGGAAGTCGTAGTGGCCTGCGGTATGGTCGCTCCGAGCTTGTTGAAGTTGGATATTGTTGTATTGTTGTGGCGGATATTGGTGGCCCATGGGACCAATAATGGTCCTGGCGGATAAGGTCGACGAAGATGCGCAGAGGCATTATGCGCCACGGCAGAACCGCCGAGCACCAAAGACCCGTTGAGCCGCATTTTGTCTTGTGCTGCGTAGGTGGCTGGGATAAGTTGACAAAGTTGTACAAGTAAGTGGAGAGAAAAGCTGCTTGAAGAGTTATATAGCACGGCGTGTAATGTCCTCAAGCGCTGAAGAAAACCAGTACGTACCCGTGGAGCTGGAAAGCCTGATCAGCTCATGGTATCAGGAGCAGAGTTAATAGTGCTGGAGTTTCTCGATAGCTGCTGTAGTAACATATCGCGAGACTGCGATTCGACGCGAGTTTCCGGATAAACCAGTGTGGATACAAGCAAATTCCATCTCGACGACATTCACTGTCGATACGATTTTGATTCACAGAAGTTTCGCCGCTGCATACAAACATCGAATGATGGCATCGCGGCAGACATATGAGGCATCTGGCAGCAGAACTGATCATTTCGACATCTGAACCTCATCATGTTTCTGTGAAGCGGCTTGCGAGGTGTCAAAACAGCTCAGAATCTGCGCGCCAGAGAGCGCGGCGGATATCCTGCGACGTCGAAGCAAACACTGGCTCTATGCTGTGCACAGCGACGTTGATGCCTCAGTTGAAAGTCATGCGGTGTTGGCAAAAGGCTGTCACGTCTCCACCATACATGTCTCGGGAGTGGTCCATTCATTTTGATGCACAACAAGACTCATCAATCGTGCTCAAAGGCGATCCATAGCTACCCGCCTGCTGAGCTGCTCGTTCCTGTTGCCAAGTCGGTTGATCTGAAGAAATGCGTCGCAGCCATAGCCCTCCAGGCTGTGCACTTCCAGACTTCCAGCCCAGTATTCGGCATATATTTTACTCATCGGTAAGCCCATGCCAAGCTTTAAATCAGGTGGCCTGCCAGAAAGCGAGGCCAGAGATGCGTCGTCTCCCTTTTCCCTACTGCTCACATCGACCGCTGAGCATGGGACTTGCAGTTCTTCCATGGTTGCAGCAAGTCGAGGAACCTGGCTGAGGTTCTCCAGTCTGTTGGTTCGCCGTGGTCCTTTGGCAAAAGACCAGAGATATGGCAGAACCTCACGATCGACACCGCCACCTTGATCGGAGACTCGAATGATGACATGCTGCGCCGCCTCGCATACTAGAACCTCAATCGGAGGCGGGTCCTTGTAGCTACGCTGCTCGACCATGGCTTGAAGGCTGTTCCTAAGCAGCTCTCCGAGGATGTATTCGAGGTGAGAAGGGATATATGGAAAGGTCGTGTCCACATGACCTTGCATCACAATCTCCGGAATCCTGTCATGAGGGCCACATGCTCGTTGCGTGAGCTCTCGTGCTGTGGAGGCACATTTCTCGATCATTTCCCTGGCATTGCATTTGAGGAAGATCTCACCAACAAACTCATCCTCGGCGCCGCCAGTCTTCTTCGCATCGGGAAAGTGCCAGGGCGAGTGGAATGTTTCTGTGAGAGCCAGATGCTGCTCGGCTATCACTCTCCTGGAGATTCTGGAGCGGAGGAGGTTGATCATAAAACGATCGCATTCATCGCTGGGAACCGAGTCTTGGATCTCCAGAATGCCCATCGCCAGCCTGGGAATGACGGCTAAGTGCTCCTTCAGCGTCTGCTTTAACACTTCGCAATACTTGTCGTTGTCACGCAGGTTTCGGACTTCCGGCACTTTCCTAAACCGCTCAAACGCTGTGTAGTACAGCTCGTAGACATGGCTGATATGTTGATTGGTCACAGCCGAGTATGGCAGCGTCTGCATGTTACGCAGCCTGTGCGCTATTCGTGTTGGCAATTCGAGGCGGGCATAATTGGCAGAAGTAAGGAGTCTCTCCTCCGTCAGACTTCTGCCGAAAAAGGTCAGCTGCCGTAAGCTGATGGGACGAGCTTCGCGCTGCACCCATTCGTCGAGTATGTTCGATGGCCTCCACGGCGGAGGAATCGAGGCCGGCGAGACCTCTGCTTGGCGACCGACACCCGCTGCGACGGCGCCGTACGCTCTTGCTCGTATTGCCGGCGGCAGGTGGAGCAGTGCCGGCGCACCACGCAAGGAGGCCATGTACATGTAGCTGCTGTAAGAATCATCAGACACGAACTTCCCTTATTGTTGTTGTGGTCACCTCGAATCGCGTCACAAGCGTCGGTCTTCACGGCGGCAAAAGTCTTGGTATGTGGCGTTCTGTGTGACACTGTTAGAAACAATCACCTCACTCACCGACTTCCGCCTGTGCACACATGCGCCAGGAATCAATAATCTTGTCAAGTGCGACTTTCGTCCTGCACTTCTTCTGGTGGCAGGTGGCAGGTGGCGGTTGCCGCCGCGCATGCCGCTTGAGCCTTCCCGAGCCACACAGCCACGATCCGCATGGTTGCCTGAGCGCATCCGCACCCTCTGGAACGATCTCGTGTCTCATGGTTCGCTGCATGCACGGAAGACACATCATGTGTGCTTCCGCTTCAAGAATGACGTCCTTGCGATGAGGCTGATAGCCCCCGACTCAATTGCGTGGGCATATCGTATAGCATCACGTGCCTCAATGTGTGCTTGCCAGGAGACATTTCATTGTTCAGAGCATGCAGCAGGTGCCACTAACCAGGCATTCGTCGTCATAGCTTCGCCGCTTTTGAATTCCACGGTTTGGACAACTCTTCTTCCACTCGCCATGCTGCGCGTTCCGCCAAACACTGCCTCCTAGACCGACAACTCCCTTCTCGACATCTCTGCGCCGGCGCATTACCACGACTGACCCTCACGCGCGCTTCCTTGCCCTGAGCAGCCCGAAACGACACATTCACCGAGCAGGCGTGGAACTTGCTGTTCCCTGCAGCCTGCGCAGGCACGAATAGATCGTAGCCATGGACCAGGTAAGTCATTCCTAGTCGTCACACCTCGTCCGCTTTTCGTTCCATCCGGACGCGCTTTGTGCCGATCTACTGTCACCTCTCCAAATATCAGCAAGCATCAAGCTGACGTAACCTCGTTGCAGCTCGGCAGCGACATGCTGCTTGATTCAGACTACGATGAGAAGCGACTTACGCCCGGCGATGACACCGACAACGTGGCCATCATATCCCCCGACGACGCCGACAGCATGGTCGACGACGCTGAACAGAACGCCGAGCAGGCAGCTCCGCTCGCAACAGATCGCAAGGCAATGCTAGACCGGTATATGCCGGAGTCTCCAGACTACGAGGTTGAAGACACACAGATTTCCGAGTGGGAAATCACAGACTGGCGAAAACTGCCAAAGAGGACACACGGACCTGTCTTTCAGTGCGGTGGACACCCGTGGCGCATACTGTTCTTCCCAGCGGGCAACTCTGCGAGTGAGAGCGTTTCTTTCTACCTCGAACAAGGGTACGGTGATGAAAAGCCACCCGAAGATTGGTATGCATGCGCGCAGTTCATGCTCGTGCTGCACAACGAGAACGACCCTTCGATATACATCCAGCACACGGCGAACCACCGCTTCACAGCAGAAGAAGGAGACTGGGGCTTCACCAGATTTGCCGACAAGACGAGGATATTCGCGGCCAAATTCGACGGCCATGATCGACCTCTGGTGGAGAATGACACCGCGAGAATGACCGCATACGTGAGAGTTCTGAAGGATCCAACAGGTGTCCTATGGCACAACTTTGTCAACTATGACAGCAAAAAAGAGACTGGCATGGTCGGTCTACGGAATCAAGGCGCGACATGCTACCTGAACTCCCTGCTGCAGTCGCTGTACCTGACTGGCGCCTTCCGAAAAGCTGTGTACCAGATACCCACCGAGAAGCCGGAAGATAAAGAGGCGTCGCAATCAGCTTACGCTCTTCAGCGCTTGTTCTACCAACTGCAAGCTGATCCGGTGGCAGTCGGTACGCAGGATCTGACAAAGTCATTCGGCTGGGAGAGCAGGCAGATTTTTGAGCAGCAGGATGTGCAAGAGCTGTCACGAATACTGATGGAGAAGCTCGAGACTCGCATGAAGGGTACCGAAGCGGAGAATGCGCTGAACAACATGTTCGTTGGGAAGATGAAGACCTACCTGAAGTGCGTCAACGTCGATTACGAATCTAGCCGGGTCGAAGAGTTCTGGGACCTGCAGCTGAATGTTTCTGGCTGCAAGACATTAGACGACAGCTTCACGAACTACATTGAGATCGAGATGCTGAACGGCGACAACAAATACGCCGCGGAAGGCTATGGTCTACAGGATGCGAAGAAGGGCGTCATATTCGAGAGTTTTCCGAACGTGCTCCATCTACAGCTCAAGCGCTTCGAGTACGACTTCCAGAGGGATGCCATGATGAAAGTTAATGATAGATACGAGTTTCCGGAGATATGGGATGCTGCACCATATTTGGACGAAGGCGCCGATAAGTCTGAGCCTTACATTTACCACCTGCATGGTGTTCTCGTGCATTCAGGAGATCTGAATGCCGGACACTACTATGCGTTTTTGAAGCCGGAGAAGAATGGCGACTTCTTTCGATTCGACGACGATCGCGTGACGCGCGCGACGAAACGCGAGGCTACTGAAGAGAACTTTGGTGGCGAGTACGGCGCCGTGAACGGCAACCACGGCCAGAAAGGCCAGAATCCATACACCCGGGTGTGGTCCACTAAACGCTCCAATAATGCTTATATGCTCGTGTACATACGCGAAAGTCGTCTGGACCAGATTCTGCTACCCAGTACGGAGGTCAAGCCACCGGAGCATCTTCCAGCCAAGCTTGTAGAAGAGCGCGCTCTTCTCGAAAAACGTAAGAAGGAGAAGGAGGAAGCACATCTGTACATGAACGTATTGGTTGCGACAGAGGCCAACTTCAAGGCACATCAATCGACAGATCTGATACCATGGACCAATGAACCCGCTGATGGTGATCCAGCATCACCAAAACTGCACAGACTATTGCGAGCCATGACCATCAGCGACTTTACTACCTTCCTTGCACAGCAACAAGGTCTAGACCATGACCTCGTCCGACCTTGGATCATGGTAAATCGACAGAACGGCACTGTCCGCCCTGATCATCCTCTGATGTGGCCCGATATGACACTGCAAGAAGCCGCCGACAAGTTTAGTACGCGACAAAGCGGCTTCCGCATATTCGTCGAAGAGACAACACGTAACGAACAAGGTTTGCCGGACTGGCCTTCCGATGCGCCCCAACAACAACAACAACAACTGTCGAACACCAGCAACGTGCAGCAACACAAGCCGATCATTCTCTTTCTTAAGTACTTCGACATCGATCGCCAGGAAATTCGAGGTGTCGGTCACGTCTACATGAATCCTCAGGACAGAGCCCAGGATCTCGCTACTCCGATCTTGGACTTGATGCAGTGGGAAGCAGGTGACATTCATCTCGAGCTGTTCGAGGAAATAAAGCAGAATTACATTGAGCCGATGAAGCCTAAAAACACCTTGATTGCTTCGGAGATTCAGGATGGCGACATCATTTGCTTTCAAAGACACCTCAGCGAAGCAGAAGTCAATGCTATCAAGCAGAGAAATCCTGCTGCGTGTGTCAAGGCGCCAGAATATTACGACTTCCTGTTGAATCGCATGGTTGTCAACTTCACGCCAAAGTTCGTGCCTCAGCAGAACATCCAGCTGAAAAGCGAAGCCGAAGAGAGATTCAGCCTACCAGTCTCCAAAAAGGATAGCTATGACGCTCTGGCTCACAAGGTCGCTGATCATCTGTCGAAGATCAGTGCCACGCCAATCGATCCAACGCATCTGCGCTTCACGACGACTAACCTTCAGAGTGGTAAGCCGCGGGCGATAGTCAAGCGACAGCAAGCGGCGACTGTAAGCAGCATTCTCCTTGGCTCTGGGAACTACGGAGGCTACAGTTATGCACCTCAGCAGGCCGTTGACCACCTTTTCTACGAAGTCCTTGAGATGAGCCTGACAGAGCTCGACCAGCGCAAGAATGTGCGCATCATCTGGCTATCCGAGGGAATCACCAAGGAGGAACCGGTTGACCTTCTTGTACTCAGAACAGGTCAGTTCGAGGCTGTGCTGAAGGCGCTTCAGCATCGACTCTCGCTGCCAGATGAGATCCTTGATCAGATCCGATTCTACGAAGTACACGGTAGCAAGGTGTATAAGATACTACCCTTAGCACATGCTGTCGTGCACCTTAACGAGTTCATGACCATCTACGCCGAGCGGATACCAGAAGAGGAGAAGGAGCTCGATCTCGAAAAGGGCGAACGACTATTGAACTGCTTTCACTTCGAGAAGGATCCCTCCAAGACACATGGGGTACCGTTCCTTTTCGTGATGAAGGAGGGCGAGATCTTCAAAGAAACGAAAGAGCGCATTTCTAAGCGGACCGGCATCAAAGGCAAGAATCTTGAGAAGATTCATTTTGCTGTCATCAAGGGGGGCCAGCAGTACAGTCGGCCTCAATGGGTCGAAGATGATGACATTCTCTCAGAGAAGGTTGTGGATGGCGATCACCTTGGCCTCGATCATCCTAATCGAAATCGCGCCAACTGGGCGCGGTACGAGAGTTTGAACATTCGGTAGTTAGTTACCTCCAACGGTCAGTACCGTGGCGGAGAAGACACAAGGGGCGACGTGTGGAAGGTACGGGCAGCGGCGCTGTTTAATGGGGGAACTTGATGCAGATTAGCGAGCAGAGAGCATTAGCATCTTGATACATGATCCTCTCAACGGCCCGACCGGGAGCAAGGTAGCAGGTCAGTCGACTGGTATTGTAGACCGCGTCGCGGCGCCTTATTAACCGCCATGATACTGAGCTTCTGAGCTCGTCCTACATGCGTCGTGCTGCCAGTGAGAGGCAGAGGTGAAGTGGTAAATGTCGCCACAGAACACAAGCCTTTGCTAAACCTCGGTAAGCACGGGCTTGCGGGCAAGCACAACGATAGAACGGCAAAGACTTTAGCCCACATTGCTCCGAGGTGTGGCTGTGCTAATTCCGTACCCTGGAGAGGATTCCATCTCTTCAGCGTTATTGCACCATCATGAGCAGCTAACGATATCCTGAATACAGCCCCCGTAGACACGCGATCAAGTCTGGCGCTGTGCCGAATATTTTGACCGAAGCTATGCCGTCGAAGGCTGAGATCAATACCACAAAGTATTCTGCCGCCTGAATAGCAAGAACAAAAAAGCATCATCAGCCGAAGTCTTCCTACACATTGCGGTTGATGCGTGGGAGAAGGATATGCTCCCGGTGTTGTCATTTCTGCCCAACGGACGCGGTGGTCGCATAGCACTCGTGCTTGGCATAGCACTGCCTGCTCTTATCATCTGGACCTTCTGGTATGGCGCGAACTCGGACAAGGACGATATACCGCCGCTACTCACGCAGTTGATACCCGCTGGCCATGCGGCTTGCAAGTCATCTACAGTATTCGAGTGCGCTAGTTGCTTGGAGCCAGTGGAGGCATATATCAACAACACCAATGCCACGACGTGGACTTTCGATTATGGTCGAGATGCGAAGCACGAAGCGCTGAACGAGGACCAATGCGATTCCGCGTTCCCTGGGCTATTTGAGGATGTCAATCAAGGTGTGGCGCACTGGTCCAAAGATGGGCGCATCACGTCCCTGACGCTTGACGCGATCAAGCTCCAGGTGGGCATGACCAGAGCCTTGGTGTATGATGGCAATCTCTACATTGTGGCAACGAAATCAAGGGCGGAAGACCATCGGCGTAAGACCGTTGCAATACTAAGCGCTATGCATCGTGCTCTCTCAGCAGTCCAAGACAAGGCTTCCATCGCAGACATCGAATTCGTCTTTTCGATAGAAGATAAAGCGACTGATGTCACTGGAAGTCATTCGCAGCCTCTTTGGGTGTTGGCTCGCAGACCTACGGAGAAGTCGTTTTTCCTCATACCAGATTTCGGCTTCTGGGCCTGGGACAACATCATTGGCGATAAGAACAATGAAATTGGCCCCTACGACGAGATCGTCGACAAAGCCGTAGCAGTAGAAGAAGACTTTCCCTTTAGCTCTAAGACACCCAAGCTCGTCTGGCGCGGTAAACTCAGCTTCGCCCCAAAACTTCGTCGAGGCCTTCTTGACGCTAGCAAAAACAAACCATGGAGCGATGTGAAGGAGCTCAATTGGAACGTCCGCGAAAATTACCTCGCCCTCGAAGAGCACTGCAAATACAAATTCATTGCCCACGTGGAAGGGCGCTCTTACTCCGCCTCCCTCAAATACCGCCAAGCATGCCGCTCAGTCGTAGTAGTACACACGTTACAATACATACAGCACCACCACTACCTCCTTGTGTCCTCAGGACCACACCAAAACTACGTCGAAGTCGAGCGCGATTTCTCCGACCTCGATGCAAAGATCCGAGACTTGCTCGAGCATCCTGAGAAAGCAGAAATGATCGCAAACAATAGCGTGGAGGTCTTCAGAGGGAAGTATCTTACTCCCGCAGCAGAGGCGTGTTATTGGAGGGCACTCTGGAAAGGATACGGGAGCGTGAGTGAGCCTGCGAAGTTATGGCATAGTGATGTGACTGGAAAGAAGAGTAAGCGTGGCTTGCGATACGAGACGTTTGTGCTTTTGTCGAGTGAAGAGATGCTGGACTTCAAGGCCGGCTCTTGATACTGTGTATGAGAGACCCAGTGCTTAGCTGCAAGGCTGTAAGGCGAGGAGCTCGCCTCCGCAGACACGGCCACAGCAAAGAGCACATGGTATTCAAACTCGTGGGTTTTCCAAGTGCGGAGAGACATCGTCTGCATGGGCTTTTAGGCACGGCAACGGACAGTATCTGCATAACCTACCTCCTACCTGGTTTGCTTCCTCGCAGGGATCTGCTAAGTTACGCCTCAAAAAAGATGTGTTGTCACCCTGCTATCGCGCCAAGCGCTGCAAGGATGACAATGGAATGCGCAAGAGCTGCTATGTTTGATCACTCTTTTCGGTGAAAGAGCCGGCAGGACAGGTCATGGACGTCCGTACGAGATGCGTGAAGTTCATTCAATACGTAGTACAATGGTGTCTTCTCTGATTCGAGGTGGAAGCTGGAGATGACGCGACACGGATCTGAAACAAGTGGAGATCTGACCAGAATAGGCAGCGCTAGTGCAGGAACCGAGCTAATCGTGAAGCTGTGCGACAACAAGTAAACAAGAGACTGCACAACAGCAACTGGGAAGTTGATATTCTGCATGCAACCTCACACCACATTATTCGGCTGTCGCTTATGCCATCACAGCTACTCTTCTCATTGCAGTTGTTGTGTCTAGGAAACCAGTCCAAAATATCGCAATATCGCGACCAGATATCAACCAGGTTGATGTTCCATTATTAGCGGGCGGCCTAGCAACGACCCAGGTCCCATCTCAACAAGGCCCCCTCCGACAGTTGCGCTTCCATACCACTCGGCATGCGCTCGACCACTGGAGAGCCGTAAGAAACTCTTCTCGAGATGGCGGTGCCGGACGATGCACTCCCACGGTTTCCATGCTGGTGTAAAGCAACCTACTCATGGGGCGGAGAGACGAAGAAGGACTTGGGCTTTATTGAGGGTGACCTGATCGAGGCTCTCAATGCCGGCGATGGCTCTTGGTGGATGGGTCGCTTGAGGCGCGACCCTCGAGCAGTTGGACTGTTTCCGTCGAACTTCGTCCAAGTGCTGGAAGAATCCTTTCAGCCGGCGCCAAATAGTCGCAATGTTACGCCTCTGAGACAGCCAAAGCATAAGGCCTCAAACAGTGGCAAGGCCCTGTTCAGAAAGCCGTATCAAGCATATGAAGAGCTGGGGAAGCGCGACAGCTTGGACAGTATGCGAGCGAAAGAAGGCACCCCGGAGCGTGAAATGGAAAAGGTCAAGAAGGAGAAGAGCAAGTTCCGGCCATATAGTAGCATGAAGACGGCACATGCTCCCACGGGAACGATCAAGAAGCACAATGGCAAGCCCATCATCCCAGCAGATACAGCACCCCGGATACCTATACCATTGCCACGAGGTGGTGAGTCGCGCCGGTCGCGTAGTCCGCAGCCACCAAGAGCAGCTCCATCTGCCTCGCCAACACCAACACCACAATACCAGACATACCGCGGAACTTCACCACAGCCGACATATCGTTCGAGATCTCCAGCGCCACCACGCTCGCATTCACCGCTTCCTTCATCATATCACGATGGCTCAGCTTATCCTCAGATGCTTCCTGCCATTTCGCGGCAGCCTTCGCCTATACCTTACGGTGAGCCGCTCCACTACTCTCAAGCGCCGTCCCGAGCAGAACTGGCAGTCTTGGAAGACGAGCTTGGCTCTTCGCCTCCTCCGCCACCGCCACCCGCGCACAGGGTTGCCTATCAGCCAAGCAGAGCGCCTTCGGTAGACTTGGATGACCAGCAAGGATACGAAAGAAATGGCTCGCGTACTCCGATCCCGCCCTCGCCAAGTGGCGGTAGCCATATGACGCCCTCACCTTTACGCGCGGCCATGAACGATGTGATGTCCTCACTACAGGACATGAGCAGTTTCCAGCCCTCATCACCGGCGCAGAGAGCTGAGACCCCACCAAAGGTTTGGTCGCCTGATGCTTTCGAAGATGTCCGGAGCCAGACTCGCGCACGGTCAGCGATGGGCTTCAATCTGCAAGATCGGGCACAATCTTCCATGGGTTTTGCGCAGCCGCCCGAGCAGTATCAAGCCTATGGTGGCGCCAGAAGTACGACACCTTCTCTACCATCATCGAGGGATGGCCTATCTTCAATCGACAATTACGTGCAGCGGATGGAGCTTCAATTGACCCACGCATCTTCGTTTTCATCGGATCACCCTCCGATGCCACCACTGAAAGGAGCACAGTATGCTGCGTCGCGACCCACGACGTCCAGCAGTTCTTCTAGTAACAGTTCAGCTGGCCGTCAGCCACATTCGCAACACCAGCATCCGCAGCTTCGGCATCAGAAGTCAGCATGCGAGCTTGGCCGTACACCTCTGGATCGGACATACACCACGAAAACGAATGCTACAAACTCGACCGAAAACTCTTCGGCAACCCAAAGCAGCAACAGCACGCAAATGACGAGTCGCAGCATAATGTCTGGTTATTCTGCAGGTGGTTTCAGTGCCACGAGTGCAGGCAGCCTAGCGCGCCGCAAGTTCGGCTTGGGCAGTCAGCGTGGACGGCGAGAGCTAGGTCTGACCAAGTCAACAGGTGACATGAACTCCAGTGCACGAAGTATGGCAGCCAGTGAGAGCTCGGGCTCTGGTCCTAGCTATCATGAAAGTCATGCCTCGCAAGGTCAGCCACTTCCAACACCTATCGCAGACTGGACCAAAGATCCTATGGAGACCGCTGGTGTCCTCGGGGGACTGAGCTCGCCACAGGGAAAGCGTAGTGGCTTCTTCAAGCGTATGATTGAGACCGCAAAAACTACTGCGAGAACTGGTGCTGCTAATGCACGGTCCACGATCGGTAACGCAAGCAGTAGTCGACCTGGAAGTCGTGCTGGTAGTAGAGCTGGGAGTCCTACCAAAATGCTTGGTATGGGACCGATCTCCGTGTCAGGCGACAGCAATGCAAGACCTCGGACAGCACCTGGATTGGCGGCACGAGACATGGGTCTAGGCGGCGGTAACGATTGGATGCAAGTACGTCGCGACATCAACAGGTCGAACTCGCTCAGCCAACGCGAACGAGCTGAACGAGCCGAGAGGTGCGAAATGCATGATCTGCCTGTCATGCGACCGATTGACGATCTCTTCGAGATCGTGGAAGGTGACGAGAGTCTCGATGGTATGCCCATCACGGAACCTACCGACTTCAATCTACCGAATCTTGCGCTTGTTGACAAGAGCACACGATTCATACAGAATGTACCACCGATGGTCAGTGCAGCAGCTTTAGCACAGAGCTATGTGTGCCGGCCACACAGGAGCGATGTTCAGCGACTACGTGCCATTTTTACTTGGGTGGCAGAGCGTATTACCTGGGAAGAGGACTTTGAGGGCCAGATCGATTCCCGGAGGGTTATACAGACAAAGCGTGGTTGCAGCGAGGAGATTGCTTCGCTCGTGCGTGACATGTGCTCGGGCGTCGGCTTACATTCAGATATCGTTCGTGGTTACCTTAAGGGTCCTGGAGAAGTGCTCGATGCCGAAAATTTGGCCCATCCTAACCACTGGTGGAACACGGTCATTGTTGATGGAGAGTGGCGCATCATGGATTGTGCTCTTGCCAGTCCAACACATCCTCGTCGAAGCGCTTACAGTTACACCAGTAGTCAAGTGGCCGAGTCTTGGTACTTCCTGGCCAGACCCATGGAAATCTGCTACACACACATTCCTCTGCTGCCGGAGCACCAGCACATGGTGCCGCCAGTCGAGCACGAGATCCTGGCCGCCTTGCCTTGCGCTTGTCCAGCATACTTCCGGAACACAATCGAGCTGGCAGAATTTGACACTAGTATGCTTCATTTGGAAGGTCTGGAGATGGCACATATCCACGTCAATGTTCCCGAGGATGTCGAGTGCATCGCAGAGACTGAAGCAAGATCTTTCGCGCAGGACGCAGATGGTGATGTCTTCGAAAGTGGTGACGTTATCACGAAGAAAGCATTCGCGCAAGCAGAATGGGTTGGTGGCAGGAAGCGCTTCACCGTCAAAGCTCTTCTTCCTGGCGACGAAGGTCAAGGGGTGCTGAAGATATACGCCGGCAAACGTGGTCTGATGCACTCCATCAAGGACAATCCTCACTCCATGGCGCTCGCGCTACCACTATCGCACGCCGGACAGAACCCGCCATACGACTTCGTCACTAGACATCCGACTCCACACGCTCAGCGCCACGACATTTACATCGCTCAACCTCAGTGCGCTCGTCTCACCATGAACAACACTTTCGTTTTCTGCATTCGGCAACATCCCTCATCGTTGTCTCGGTTCACGCCAGACACGTGGGGCACGACGACCAGCAGCAGCACCGGTCGTCCTCAAAGCCCCAACCCTCTCATTCGCCCGGCCAGTGCGATGTCCATGATATCTGTCAGCGCATCGCAGAGCGGCAGCAACTACGGAAGCGAGAGCTCGTCGAACGGATATGGGCAAGGCATGACTGCAGCGCAACAGAAACCGGCAAAGCTGGCAATTCAGAGCCCCAGCCAGAAGATTATCCGGTTGAGCAGGAAGCAGGAGCATACCAGTCGAAACGTGGAGGAGGACATGGGCTTGACGACGACGTGGGAAACGGTCATCAAGATTGGGGAGAGGGGGCTGTGGAGGGGTCTTGTACTGGCTGACCGCAGTGCACGATGGTGTGTGTTCACTGAATGGGAATGTGTATGAGTATGGATGGCTGTCACGATTTTACATGGGGCGAGATGACGAAAATGGCGTTGCATTGTTGGTGGACTTTGGTAGTATAGCTACCTCCTACTACTAACTTATTACCATGGAGAAAACAACAACAGGGGGTCGTCACAGCATGTTCTAGCATTAGCGTGGCGGCGCACGGAATACAGAACTCTCGAAGTCTCGAGAGGATACAGCAGCAGCAAGGGTAGCATAGTTGTATAGCCTATAGTACGGTATCATGTTCATTACTTTGCGGCCTCGTAATACAAGGTTGGTGCAATGGTGTGTGTGTGTGTGTGTGTGTGTCGGCGGAGAAGGCCCGGGTGGGAGAAAAAGGGCCGAGATGGAGAGGCGGGAGAAGATGCTTAACTAGTCAACTTGGATGCATCTCTCCACGCGGAGAGCGGAGTCGAGGTGCGCTAGGCCAGGTCAGGACCCGAGCTTCGTGGAGCAGTGGCAGTGGCAGTGGTGACAACGGCAATGTTGCTGATGACAGATGAGAGATGAATAGATTGTTGATTGTGCCAAGCAAGCTTTACGTCAGATGAGGGAGCTCGAGCCTCTTGCCCAGCCCAGCCATTCGAACGGCTACGACTTCTCGTCCTACAACTACTACTACTTCCTCTTCTTCCACACTCACAAACACACACACACACACACGAACACACGAGGTAAGTACAACATCAGCAGCACATCATGCCGCCTTTCCACGAGACTGGACCCCTACATGACACGAATTGACCCGAGACCATAGCACACAGAGCTCCCTCCTCCCGAGACATTCTTTTTCACTGTCGAGAACGATCCATTCCACCACCGCGCAACTGGCCAACATGACCGACACACCGAGACGAGACGTGCGGAATCATGTGCTGTTCGAAATCGCGACGGAGGTCGCTCATCGGGTGGGAGGCATCTACAGTGTGCTCAAGTCCAAGGCGCAGGTCACAACGGCAGAGTACGGGTCTATGTACACCTTACTCGGTCCGCTGAATCGTGCCTCAGCCGCGGTGGAGGTAGAAGAAATCGAACCCAGAGATCCGGCGATGATCTCTACCATAAAGAGCATGAATGACCGGGGCATCCAAACACTCTACGGACGATGGCTCATTGACGGTGCGCCGCGGGTGCTGCTCTTCGACACTGGCACGGGCTACTACAAGCTCGATGAGTGGAAGGCCGATCTATGGTCGACTGCGGGAATCCCAAGTCCTCCCGATGACCACGAGACGAACGAGGCGATCGTGTTTGGCTACCTCGTTGCATGGTTCCTCGGCGAGTATGCGTATCACAACAAGGAGAACGCCATTATTGCACAGTTTCACGAATGGTATGTATTCTCGCACCGCCAGGCATGACGTTGTAGCTCGGACGACAGCAGCGCGCCGTTCAGTTCAGTGCTGTGCTGTAGACGTACTACCAGCGCACCACCTTCCTCGACATTTGTGAAAATCCATTCTTCGGGGCTAACACGCGTTTTTGTGTTCGTAGGCTAGCAGGTGTTGCACTTCCTCTGTGCAGAAAGCGAAAGATCGACGTCACGACCATCTTCACCACACATGCAACCCTTCTCGGACGATACCTCTGCGCCGGCTCCGTCGATTTCTACAATAACCTACAGTACTTCGATGTGGATGCGGAAGCTGGCAAGCGCGGCATCTACCACCGATATTGTATAGAACGCGGTGCCGCCCACAGCGCAGACGTCTTCACCACCGTCAGTCATATCACGGCATACGAGAGTGAACATCTGCTCAAGCGGAAACCCGATGGCGTACTGCCCAACGGCCTGAATGTGAAGAAGTTCTCAGCAACGCACGAATTTCAGAATCTGCATCAAGTCAACAAAGACCGCATCACCGACTTTGTGCGAGGACACTTCTATGGCCACAATGACTTTGATCCAGAGAAAACACTGTATTTCTTCACCGCAGGCCGTTATGAATACCGAAACAAGGGTGTTGATATGTTCATTGAGTCGCTCGCTCGTTTGAACCACAGGATGAAGAATGCGAACTCTGACATGACTGTGGTCGCTTTCATCATCATGCCTGCGCAAACCACTTCTCTTGCCGTGGAAGCGCTGAAAGGTCAAGCCGTCATAAAATCACTGCACGACACCATCAACCACATTGGCAAGAACGTGGAGAAGAAGCTCTTTGATAAGTCGCTGTCATGGCATGAGGGTCAGGATCCTCCGGACGAGAAGGATCTACTAACCTCACAGGACAAGATTATGCTGCGTCGGCGACTGTTCGCAATGAAGCGTCATACCCTTCCACCTATCGTGACGCACAATCTGGTCAACGACGCCGAAGATCCCGTTCTCAACCAGCTCCGACGATGCCAGCTCTTCAATCACCCTTCGGATCGCGTGAAGGTTGTGTTCCATCCTGAATTCCTGAGCTCAGGCAATCCAGTCTTGCCAATCGACTACGACGACTTTGTGCGAGGTACGAATATGGGTATTTTCAGCTCATACTACGAACCCTGGGGCTACACGCCAGCCGAATGCACAGTGATGGGTGTGCCCTCAATCACGACCAATCTGTCAGGCTTCGGATGCTACATGGAAGAACTCATCGAGAACGCACAAGACTATGGTATCTATATCGTGGACAGGAGAATGAAGGGTGTGGACGACAGTGTGAATCAGCTCACTGATTTCATGTTCTCATACACGACAAAGAGCAAGCGGCAACGTATCAACCAGCGCAACCGCACAGAGCGACTCAGCGATCTGCTTGACTGGAAGCGCATGGGCATGGAATACGTCAAGGCACGGCAACTATCGCTGCGTCGCGCGTACCCAGACAGCTTCAATGGCGACGAAGAAGAACCTGGTTTCTTCGATGGCACAGAGAGTATCAAGATCAGCAGACCTCTATCGGCACCAGGGAGTCCACGGGAGCGAAGCGGCATGATGACTCCTGGCGACTTCGCATCATTACAAGAAGGTCGCGAAGGATTGAGCACAGAGGACTACATCGCATGGAAGCTCCCTGAGGAAGAGGAGCCAGAGGACTACCCGTTCCCTCTGACACTGAAGACCAGGAACAGGGACAGCATTACTGGCAGCGGCACTGCAACCCCTACCATTGTCAATGGCAATGGTACGTCGCTGCCGTTGAGGGTACAGCCTGAGGGGTCGGCGTCGGCATTGCAATAGCTTGGTACGAAGCATTTTGTGTCTGAGCACTTTGTAGCGCGTTTGTTGTCGCATTGTATAGTGGTATCCAAAATCTCACAAACAGCCCGGGGGCCCGAAAATGTGTTGTTGGCTCTCTCCTGGCCCCTAGAATATCTTCCTGCTAAATGAGCGACACGGCTGTTAAAGCATTTCCTGGCCACGATGCGACGGAAGAGTAATGAGGAGGAGGAGGAGGAGGAGGAGGTCATTTGTAAGAAAGAGGGAGGATCGGGCGGTAGGAGAGAGGGGAGAGACGATGAGATTAAGAAAAAGGGGGATGAGTGAGGATGATTAACGCGACTTGACAGGTTTGTGATATTGATTCTCGTTCCTGTATTGCCGAGCTTCCATCTTGCCACAGTGCCAAACGTGCGCTGCATCCTTTTTTCCCTTGTTGACTGACGTAAACCCCCGTGGAGCGAGAGAAAAGCTGCCGCTATGTTACTCATTAAATGTGCTGGCCTACTATGTATGGTCTTGGAAAAAAAAAGCACGAGTCATCTCTTTGGGTGGAAGACCATGCTCCAGTAATGAGCGGCCTTTTTGAGCAAAGACCCAGGCGCAGTCACTGCTTGCATCCGTGCTTCGCGTCGATTTCGTTTCCGTTCGTCATGTCCTCCCTCCTCCTGGCGTGGACTCTCAGCCCTTGGGCTTCTTCACCAACTCTCCTCCAAACACATCGTCCGCCGCTTTGGTCTGCTTCTGCTTCTCGAGCTTCCGGCGCTTAGCTTCGTGCTCGTCCGCGGTAGTGCCGTCCTCGGTACCATTCCTCTTCATTGCAGCGTGGGCCTTGACCAAGTCCTTCGTGGTGGGGTCGCGGCAGGACTCGAGCTTCTTCTCCAACGCTGCCCGCTCTTCCTTGCCCATGCTGTTCTTCGGGTCGAAAGATGTCATCAGTTCTGCACATGCGTGTATGGTCGCAAGGATCTTCCCGCGCGAGTCCGAAGTGAGCGGCACCTTAGTGTCGAGGTAGAAGGAAGTCAATGGTTCGTCGGCAACGTGCAGTGCTGCCAGGAGGATTTGGGAAGGTGTGTAGAGAAAGTAGGCGTCTGTCAGACTTGCTGGCCCCTCACAGACGCTCTTTGCGGTGTCGTACGCAGCGTTGATGCGGTCCAGGAAGTGTCTCTTCTCCAGTGCTCCCGCAGGCGCCCTCCAGGGTGTCCGACAGATCGACGGCGGTGCCTTGAGGTTCTTCAAGGACTCCTGTATGTCTCTCTCGTTCTGCTTCTCGACACCGTCGACAGGTCCCATCATGCCCTCGGCCATGTTCAACAGCTCCATGAGGACGCCCTTCAGTCCTCGAAATGGCTGTCGAACATCTAACGTAAAGCGCAGGGCCTGCATGACTTTGTACTCTGGCGCGAGGATGGCCACGGGATCTGCGCTGATGCTGGGCGCGAATTTCGTGACAGTCAGGTGAAAGGCCTCCGTCTTGGTGGCCAGGAACAGGATGGTCTTGTAGATCTCCTTGGGCGGATATGTCATGCATGAGTTGGAGAGGTAGAAGCGCTTGAGGTATTGGACGGCCGTGTTCTTGATGTTGCTCGGCCAATTCAGGTGATCGCTGGTCGTCCGCACGAGCTCGCAGTATCTTCGCACCAGCCGCAGCTCTTCCTCCTCGGTCAAGTGTTCGACGTGCGCATCGCGCGTAGAGACAACATGATGTTCCTGTTGTCGCGCTCGCGCAAGGGCGAGCGCGTGTGTCTTGCGGCGTTGCGCGGCGAGTTGTTCTGGCGAGTATGACCACAGGCGGTATTGCGTTGATGTGCGGTAAAGATCGTCTTCGCCGAGGCGTGTTCGTGTTCGGCGTGTTGTCATGGTAAGAGAGAGAGAGAGGAAGAGAGAGAAAGAGAGAGAAATCAAGTGTTGGTCGAGAGCGGACCCGCGGACTCGCGACGTGTGCACGAAGTAAGGCGGACTATACCTACCAAGCGACAAAACCAAAACTTTAGAATTCCGAAATCAGACTGCTCGTAGTGTGTTCGTAGCGATACTCGCACGAAACATGAACGACATGTTTCTAAAACACGATCATTTTATTGTACTATAGTGATAGAAGTATATATATAAGTCTTACTACGAACAGGGCACGAGCAGACCTTCT
>AWYE02000652.1:0-65793 GCA_000504385.2 Exutisphaerella laricina CBS 326.52
GGGGGGTATAATTGAACAAAGCTGCTCTTCCGCGAGTGGTGTTGGGGGTTGTCGTTGCTGCCATTATGGCATATATACATCACACTGATAGCCAAAGGGTTGAATCAGAATTCCGCACATTTCACGCCTTGGGTGACGTTGCCCGCGTCGTTGTAATCGTGTTATGGACGGTTTGTCGATGGCTTGTTGGCCGTTGCGATCCACCGGAGTGGAGAGACAGGCCGTTGCAGGTGAGGTTCGGTACAATACCGCTGTTTACCTCGTCTCGACCTATGCTAACAGCCATGTGGAGACCCAGCGACATTTATCAGAAGGTGTCCGCAGCGTGCCGCGATCTACACAGTCGGATCCTCGCATACGGTCATGCTCGGTCGACACCTAGGTTAAGCTGATCCGCTCGCATACCGGCTCTGCAGTATGCAGGCATCTTCCTTGTCGAGTACGACGGCAAAGCTCCACTAGAGCGCTAGAAAGAATACCGCTTATGGCTTGACATGCCCGTTAAAGCGGCGCGCTCTCTTCTGTTTGTTAGTAATATCATATCTGTTATACTATAGTGACCTCTAATCCTTACATAACTTGATGATATCTATCTCGAAGCGTTCTAGGCTAAACCTAGCTACTCGACAGTCCATAATAACCTATTGGAATTGTGATAATAAGTCAGCATATATTGACTTGCGTCTTAGTATAGTTAGACCTAGGCTCTTTATAGTAGAACAACTTTCCATTTAGGCCTTATATGCATCGAAACAGTTTTCAATCTTAATCGAGAATTTCCTTACCTATCGATGATCCGGCATCGCCGCTGATTCAGTATATCACAGATAGTTGACGCTATAGTCAATCCGAATGCCGAAGATTCGAACGAGCCATTTGCCCTAGCTGATAGACCGCATTATAGTCACCTCGCCTTCCACGGGACAAGCTAAAGAAGTTTGTTTAGAGGACCTTAGACATCACGTTGGTTTTCGAACTGCCAGCTTCAGGGATGTAATGTACTTGAGCCATGATATCCAGCGTGTACGACCTCTTTCTAGCGCTTACGTACTCTTCATCCGGCGGCTCTCGGTGTCACCTTGAAGGCCTGTCATTGTTTCAAGTGTGCTCTTCGGGTTGCCCGATCTTTACCAAAGCGCATATCGTGACAAGATCGTGCTAGTTTCAACGATTTCCGGGGGTGAACAAAAAAAGCTCACCGGTGGTTGGATCCGACCACGTATCACAAGATACGTATGTGACGATGCGGTAATAAGTGTCTTGTCGACCGTCTCGCACGCGAAGCGACAGGTCAACAATTTTTCCAACAAGTCTATTCTTTCTTGGCGATCGGCGTCATGCCGGTCTTGGTGCTATAGAGCAGCCTGATGAGCTGCATCATTTATTCCTTATCTGACTATCCTGGCATATCCCACATTTGCCGAAGCCCTGCTTTGTGATGTTATGCATCTGATCGAGACAGGGGAGCATGACAGAGGAGTCTTGCAATAAAAAGCGGTGCGTTAATACGCATGTAGATGTGCCGGGTGTTGAAACGATGGGGAGGCGGTCAAGAAGCGATATTCAGCACCCATTCGCTAGAACTAGTCCTTGCAAGTGTGATCTGGACCTGATTGATGTTACGTGACAATGCCTCGGGCTCGTGAGGAGGATTGTTCGTGTCTCAGATCAATATGATAGCACGAGCACTACTACTGACATGAGCAAGAGCAGTCCTTCCGCAATCACAGGTCTGGTGCCACTATAGCAACAGTGCACAAGGCAGACTGCTCGTTTTAAAGATGATTCATCGACCAAACTCGACTCCAAGCCAGCCCTTGCGGCCGTGTTGACGTCGAAGGCCTGCTGACATGCGGAGCACTTCTCATCCAGCTGCAATCCAGCTCTTTGCATCAGTCGTTGTGAAGCAAGCTCGCAGCACGCACTTTAAGGCAATCTCATAGTCTCCCACAGCTCCAGCAAGGTGATGCCTCACCAAAGCCGCTTTTCAAAGAAACGAGTGCTTGATCGGGATCGCGTTCCTTCAAACCCTCAGCTTCATGCACGCGGTACTGAGTGCAGGACGCGAAGCTTCGTTGGCCACCCCCACGCTATTCCATCGTTGCGGTCCAGCAGACGAGACATCGCCGTAGCTTCTATACATGTCCCTATCCGCATCATGCCAACCACAGAGGCGGCTCGCTTACTTATCACTTCGAGGAAACGCAGTTGCTAGCAGCCGTTGTTGTGGTGATGTGTTAACGGATGATATTGTGACGTTTGGGTATCCAATGATCCAAAGTGTTGGAAAACCTAACTTCGACTACATGCACACCGCGCGCAACTCCTTCACCTGCGAGGCTGGTAGGCAGGCGTCATCACGAATTCGAACTGTGGGTCGGCATACTTCCAGTGTCGTACGATCTACGAAGTACGAAAGTGCGAGGAAGCACCAGTGTCATGTTCCAACACCGCCTTCAAAGGTCGACCAGTGATGTTGTATGAGTTGCTTGCTACTGCCCCATGTACAGACATACATTGAAGCTGCCCTCTCCATCATCACCCGATATCTTCTTGTCGCCGCCGATTTGCCGTTGAACATGTACGTTCCGCCCAATAGTAAGAACCTCAAAAGTATAGCCAAACCACCCAGACAATGGCCGAGGCCGTGGTATAGTGCGCGAAGAATGATTTACACAGATTTCCTCCCATAGATACACCAAAAATAAATGATGTACAAGTTGCCGATGCCAACGCCATAATGCTGATGCTAATGCTGGCAGCACAGAATTTACTCGTCCGTAGTGGCCGTTTGCCACGTGAAAGTGATCTGTCTCCTGCAACAAACTTGTGATAGTAATGCAAGCGTGCATGACACGCCCCCATTAGTAGTCTTATTTTCGTATCCCGCTGTTACTGATTGACCAGGATGAGTATATATCGGAAAGTGGCAAGAATACTATCTTTTGTCGTAATGATCAGTAGCAGGGCGAGACGCCCTCGTTTTGCTTTGCGTCCTCAAAGCAATGCCGCGCCGCGGAGGCAATGCGGTATGTGGAGTGCTTGTGTTGGGGCAAGGGACAAGCTGTAGCACCAACACACATATAACACAATTGGCGTCTCGGCGGGATCCGCCTCGTCGGCGATGCAAGCCGTGATCACGAGGGTATCGAAAACGAATGTGCCGCACTCGTCGGCTCCACTCCTTCGTTCTTGTACACCCCAGGCTCTTCATGCGCTCCAGGGAAGAGGTGGTTCTTGAACTTTTCCAAGATGCCACAGTCTGCTGCTGAAGTCGGTGATATTGCGGCAAGCTTCCGCAGGAACGTGATCGTGCGGTGTAGGAGTCTTTGCAACTCCTCCGGCGGAACCAGGTGATTGAGATGATGGGTATTGTACGCCGCTGACAGCACAAGGATGTTGCCAAATTGTCTGTCAAAGTGTTAGCGCAAGTATGAGAGTGCTCTCATAGGATGCTTGGCTGGTCACTTACGCATGTGCAGTGCCATGGATGTTCGTCACGATGAGACGATCAGGGACGCCGTCGAATGCGACTGTGCTTTGCATGGCGGCTTCGATGCATCGCTCGCATGCCCTCCAGATCTCCCCGTTGCCTAGGTTCTCGATCGCTCTGAACAGGTGTATATCAGCCTTGTCTCGGGGATTGCCAAAGGCATCCCGAGCACCCCTAATCAGGTCTTCGGCGCCCTGCCCAGCTCTCTTCCCATGTGCCATGATGTGCAGCGCGTAGTCCAGGAATGGTCGATTGATTACATATCTTGCACCCCAATATTTGGCTCTCAATCTTGCACTCAGAATGTCGGCAGGTGGCGGATCGTCGTTATTCCACTTCAACTTCTCGGGAAGTGTGGTTCTCCAGTCACTGAGAATCCTCTCGTGGCCCTGAAGCATTTCTTGAACCTGGGGTAGCGGCTGCGAAAGACAGTCGGGACCATACATCTCTCTGTGGACTTGGTTGAGTTTCCGACGCAGGAACAGCTGTGCCGTGTAGAACAGTAGAATGTTGTCGTAGTCCTCCAGCCTACCGTCTGGATCAAGCCCGTTGTAAGACTCTTCTTCGGTGTCCTTGACATGTTTTGGCATGAGAAGCAGGTTCTCAATGTTCTGAATGCCACTGTGTGGTAGTCTCAGCTCGGCCAGGATGTCGCTCTCCAATTGCAGGCACGTCCATGAAGCTAGCACAATGAGACTTTGTCGAGTATCCTTGATACGCGATTGATCTGACTCGTGCCGTCGGCGTACGTCGCCGTAGGCTGTCCAGTAGTCGCTGTTGTAGAGCTTGTAGCGGTCGAGCAAACTCATGATGGCCCGACCTGCCATGGTGAACCAGCTCATACTCTCCTTCACGCGGGCAAGTTGGCCTTTATACAGGCCGGCGAGAAGAAACATCTGAGCGTGTACAAGGTCATTGCCGTCTCCTTGATCGCCAAGAATCTCGGCCGCCTTAGCATAGTAGGCAATGCCAGGAACCACGTCCAAATTTCGTGGACCAACTGGTGCTGCTGGTGACCCCCCTTCGAGGGACGACCGCCTACTTCTCGAGTCATGTAAATGCATGTTCGCTTCTGATGGCGGTGTTGGTTGAGCGACGGGTGTCGACTTTGGTGATGTCGATGATGGTTTGACCATGTTCGACAGTGGAGAGCTTGCAGCGAAGCCTCGGCTACTGGAGATATCATGCATGGTTTTCACGTTGGTCTGCAACTTGCTGTCGGCCACAATCGGCGGTAGAGGGTCGCGATACGAGCAGATTTTCCCGAGGGCAAGCACAAGATAAACAATCGCATTGCCTGGAGATCGCTCCGTCTGTTCTCTGCGCATCTCGTGTTCTGATCCCGGCCCTGGATTTGCAGTCGACCCGTTCGAGCGTTGCCTTTTCGGGGGTCGTTGGTCGGAGTCATACGTGCTCATTCCGACTGCGAATGTCGCACGTGGTCTTCCGGTACTGTAACGCTTGATGAAGATATCAAACATCTTCCTCAGTCTCCGCTTGTCCAGGAATGGATGCATGATGTGAATGTTGCGCATGTAGCTGTCGTATAGATCGTTGACAGTCTTGGTATCCAGATCGACTTCTCCATTCGCCTTTAGTCCACCAGCGCCATAAGGCTCTGATCTTCGAGCGTCGCTGCTGGGTGTTGTCGGGAAGCCAACGCCCCACAACCCATCGGCGTACGGCGTTGGTACGCTGGCGCCCTCTCCACTGTCGTCGCTCCTCGCAGGACTTGCTGGACCACCTGGCTGCGTGCCATCATACTCGTCAATGCCTTCGCCACGAGTCCACAGACGTAGCACACCACGATCCTCAGCTTCCATTACGTAGCCATCGTGTTGCTCGACGCCAGCAGATTTGAGCAGAGGACGAATGGTCGGCCACAGCAGCAGCAACTTATGCGGCGCCGTACGATGTTCATCCAGCTCAGGTCTCCGTTTCAGCGGCACGGGATCGTCTGGCATGGGTGGTTCTGGCTCCGCTCCAGCTGAGGTATCGTTAGAGTGCTGCGCATTCTGCTCGACTTGCCGCAACCGCCGTTCGAAACTATCGATCTTGTCTGTGAGTGACTGCAGGCCTGCAGAATGTTGTTCCATGTAGTTCAGAAGTTTCTCCATGTTTTTGTCGGTCCTGAGAGTCGGTCAGCTCAAACACAACGCTACCCCACAACAGAAACAACGTTTAACGCACTTCGCCGGAGGAGTATCACGATATTGACAGTTGAGAGCGTTCTCCTTGCAAAACGAACAGGGCGAGCCTTCATCGCACTTTTGCTTCCGCGCTCTGCACTGTTCGCAAGCCTGGAAACAGGATTAGCTAGGCTGACCACGTATTTGAGAATAAGCCAAACAGACCTGAGTAGCACGCATCTGCTTGCGCTTTTGACCGTACATCTGCTGGCTGACGGGACCTGAACTGTAAGGCGCGTACCCGCCCATAGGGGGCTGACCAGGTGGCGGGTACGGTTGATATTGGTTGTCCATCATCGGGGTCATCTGCTGCTGAGGATGCGGTTGTTCGTGATGGTGCTGCGGTCCTGGTGGAGGAAGACCATGCGGTAAGTGCCCGTTCGTCGGCGGATACGCGTGATGTCCATGCTCCATATGATGGATCGGTGGACCAGGCGGCTGCTGCGCGCCTTCTTGGGCTTGACCAGGTGGGAACGAACCTGGCCCAGAACCAGCAGGTGTCGCGGGCGAGCGCTGATGCCCAGAGTCGTGCGAATATGTCCTGTTTACGGGCGCTGGCGTAGCATGGCCGGACCGATTGTGGTTGTACTGACGATAGTGCTCTTGAGAAGGTGCGCCGTCCCGCGAATCGTGCTGGGGCGGTGGCGGCGCAGAAATGTTGCTAAACCCAGGCAGCGTGGTGGGTTCGGAGGATGATGCAGACGACGGCTGCTGCGGCTGCTGCTGCAGCTGCTGCTGCCCGTACGTAGGTTGTGTGGGCGGCAGCGCAGGTCCTGACGCGGGAGGGCCTTGAGACGGTGGGTACGAGGGCGGAGGATGGTGCTGCTGCTGCTGCTGCTGCTGTTGGTGATGGCTCGGAGGTGGAGCACTATGCGTTGGAGGAGGAGGAGGAGGAGGATTCTGGGGCGAGTACTGGGGCGGCGGTGGCGGTCGTTGATAGTGGTGGGAGGGGTGGGGAGGTGGCTGTTGCTGGGCTCGCGGGTTGTGGGTGTGTTGAATATGAGGAGGGCCTAAGTAGGACGGCGGTTTCCTGGGTTCCATAATGCAAGGACTGAGCCATGCGGTCAAGGCTGGAGCTTAGCTAGTCGGGGCAAGTGTGTGCTCGTTCGGCACACGGGGATAGTCCCTCGCAATGATTCAATTACCAATGTGAGGCGAGCGGGCGTGCGCAACGGACTCGGAAGTGCGTGGCAGCAGTAGTCAGGCCTCAGGTTCCGCGCTCAGGCTCAGCAGGACGACATCGATCCCAAGGACGGGAGCAAATAACAGCCAAGCTGGGTCCAGGTCGGGACGATGCGATTCGCGTCGATGGATGGGCGTAAGCGCAGGTCCTGTCAGGATGGTAGATGCGCAAGGGTGCCGTCGCAGCGGATTGGCATGACCGCACGATTGCAGCAGCAGCAGCAGCAGCAGCAGCAGTAGTCGGCTTCTTCGCAGTGGCCAGCAGGGCGATGCGGTGCCGGTGCCGGTGCGGCAAGTGATAGGGATGCCAGGCCCGGAGAGCTATGCACGGATGGATTTAGGCTCTCAGAGAGCAGAGCGTGCTGCTGTACAGCACAGTCTAAGTTACAGTACAGCCCAGTACAGCCGGATAGCGCAGAGTTTGAAGGGCCGCCGCAGATACTGCTGGATCAATAATGCCGGCCAGCTGGTCGCCGGAACGGCACCAAACCTTATTTGCGCCTGCCCTGGACGACTGGCCACGAAGACTGCTCGGGTGTCACCGCCGCCAGGCACGGCCGGAAGCTTGGAAGGAACGGGGAAGCAACGCAGAGCAGGAGCAGGAGCAGGAGCAGGAGCAGAACAGGAGCAGAGCAGGAGCAGTCCGAACAAGACTGGCGCTGTTGGGCAGCAGTGTGGGCAGGAGCCTGGGGGCAGAGATTTGTTGTGTGATGTCGGGCAGATGATGATGATGATGGTGAGATCAGCAGTACACATGCATGTACGTGCTGTAGCGGCAGCGAGCGACGTTGGGAAGCCGCGCCGCATATAGCAGAGCAGAGGTCGAGGGGGGGGCGGCGGATATGCTGTTGCTTTCAGGTTGGCTGTAGTAGCTCTACTGGTAGCAACGTCACGCACGCAGCACGCGGGGAGCACCGTTCAATAGGTAAATGCGCGCGGCGTCCACTACTACTACCAATACTACTACTACCAATACTACTTGCTACGTACTACGTCTGCAGTGTAACGACGCAGCATCGGAGAATAATACCGGAACGCGCACTCTCTGCTAGCAAAAGCGCGCGGCCGACAGCGGCTACAGCTCTTGCATTCCACACATGCCCTGTCGGCCGCCCCCCATGTCGAGATCACAAAATGCACGTCCCACCTTTGCAGTGCTTAGCTGCAAGCCGGCACTCTGGTAGAGACTAGATACGCACGCACGCTAGTGCACTGTGCACCAGCAGGGATCTGCGCGCCATGTGAGCTGTGGCCGGCAGATCTGAGATAATCGGATGTCCTGCTCAGATACGTATGCGGCTAAAATCACAGTCGTGCTCAATTAATATCCTACTAGTACTGTACCTACTGTACATCGTCTATTTGTCAAGGCGTGCTAGATCTAATATACCAAACCTCACCGCTGCTTCGACCTCTTTGATGACACTCCCTCTCTCTTCTGCTGCGATGGCGAATCTCTCACCTCCTACCTTCGTTATCTCCGCTTACCGAAACTTTGGTTTCCTCCCCCCCCGTCTGCTCATCTTTTGCCTCCGTCTGCTCGTCTTGTGACCCTGCCCCCGGCCACTCGCAATCAGATGCGATTCACGAAGCTTTCCTACAGCCGATGATCACGCCCATCCCATTCTGTTGCAAAGGATCGCTGTCATCATGAGAGGCACAAGCTGTGAAGCTTCCCCATAACCTTGAACTGTCAAAACCCGGTTGCTGCGTGCTACAGCTTCCCGAGAGAGTCCCTCCTTTGATTTATCCCTACCGCTCGCATTAACTGTACCATACGTATCCGCTGTTACAAAGTGACTTCTCCTCGGTCGGCAGCCCGACTACCAAGCTCGGCACTGTCAAAAGCGCCAGCATATCAAATCTGTTTTGGCCTGCGCTCCTCGATCGCGAGCTGGAATCTCGCGCGGGGATCGGAACGGCATGAGCTGCCATCCATGTCAGGTCGAATCGTCTGCTTGGCGACGAGAAGTCCTTCTGTCAAATCTCGCCTTCGGCCGCCGTATAAACTTTGACAATGCGCTTTCTGAGACCGAGATAACATCCCGCGCGCGCGCCAAGAGTGCGAGAGTGAGGTTGCAAAGTGAGGCAGACAGGAGATCGAGAATTATGCAGCCCGAGTTCGCAGCACTGCCTTCCCCAACAGCCGACTGTCATGATCGTTCTTGATGAGATACGCCCTGCTTCCTCCTGTTCCTTCCAACGAACGGTAGATAGGGATCATTGCGCAAGGCGGGTGCCTCGTTTGGCTTTGTTCCGAACAGCCGTCACGGCGTCTTCTCGAACACGCAGAATCACCAGCATCACCTGCAGCACCTGCATTCACGGCTGCACACTCCTTTTCGATGCATGAATACCACAGCGCGTCCCTGGCGTCGAGCTTCCGGATCGATGGCTTTCGCCACACATCATCGTGTGATCCGCAGCTGATAACCTAGAAGGCAACTTAACGCCCACGTGTTGTGGTCGAGGAAGTTGCACGACACACCAGTACCAACGGCACCCTCTGGTTGCAACGTTCTGCGCTGTTGTTCTAGAAGCAGATCGTCTTCACCTTTTGCTTTCCCCAAACAGGGAGGAGTGGCTAGCATGTACGGTACAGTATCGTGAAAGCAATCGCCGGAGATAAGCCCGAGGTCATAAGATCATCGAATCATTACATGTACATATGGAGTCCTCTGCGTTTCACACCGCACAAGTCACGTCACCCACCATACAAATGTCATTAATGGAGTCGTATCACGCTATAGCGCATGGTGCGAGGGATTTTGCAGTCAGGATGCTGGCGACATGCCACCGACATTCGACCATCAACCTGGTGTAGCACCACCGTATGCGGCTACGACCACCTCTCAATTCCTTGTACGTAGTCCGCTTCTTCTTCTTATTCTTCTTCTTCTTCTTCTTCTTCTTGCAGCAACGCATCCTGACTCCTTGACCCACCCACTCGGCTCAACTGCATATCCTTCATTTGCAGGATGCAGGACACAAATAAACAGCAATCTAAAGGGCCGCCGATCAATGCGCTGACGACTAGCGTTTTCGAAGTCGCGTGTTTCAAGAGGTGCCTGTTGTTATGTTGCTGCCCAACACTGCGCAAAGTATAAGTCAGCAAGCACTTGACCCGCGAACATTTCTCTAATAAGCAAGGAGACCTTTCCTCCGAAAGCTTTGGGCCCCATGCTTCATTCCGTCCTAGACGACGTCTCGCTTTGTGCTGCTCGTGGACACCGAGAGCCTCTTATGTACAAGGTATATAGCCATAAGCCTCGTATGTCGCTGACATCATGAACTAGCACGAGGCCTTGATAACTGCTAGGTTGCGGCTATGGGCAGAGCCGTCTCATTCATTATTATTATTAGGAACACCTGTCCCCGTTATGACTAGCATGGCACGCCGTTCGACCCAAAGTCGAAGTCTTGTAGATGGAAGTCGGTGCTTTTTACAGATTACAGGCGGTCGTCCTAGCATATGAGCGGCTAAATGGAAGGCCATCTAATCAACATATCTGCAAGCGGGACGATGCAATACGAGCGCAGCACTCCCAATTTTCGGCATTGGGCAGAAATGCTGTTACTATGTGTTGTTGGCAGCAGCGTCTGGTTTGCAGCTCAGTAGCTACCTATAGGGAACATGATCACTTTCCCCACAAACCTTGGCATGGCGTGGCTGTTCGAAAGTTAAGGTACTGAAGTCAGGATACCCTCTGAGATTTGGTGCGCAGTCGCTTTGCGCTGGAAAATCCTTGAACCACGTTGACTCATGACAGCTTGGCTTCATGGATCATGCAAGGTCCTTGCCGTGCGCCTCTACAACAAGCTCTGGAGATTCGTCAGTCATTAAACGATGCATGCGTGACATGACGGCGTTGGGCATTGCCTTCCACAGTCGTTCGTGGGCATAGCATGTTCGAGCTTCCTATATTTCGGCATGCCGATATTTCTCACCATGATTATGTCCGACTCAAGCCGAGCCCGGATACAGCGGCAACGAAGCACCACCTGCCCGGTTCACGACACGGCCATGTCAAGTCTGCACCACTTACATGCTTTGCTGGGGCCGCCAAGACGCGGAACAACTGCGTAGACGTCGTGGCGCGGACGATATGGCTGTGCAGCGCCACAGAATGCTTCGAAATGCGGGCGGAGCTGCAACCCTACAACAACACGGCGTAGAAAAGCCTAGCAAGCGTAAGGCAAAGCTTACGAGTACGAAAGTTGCCGCAGTGCTGCTGGAACAGTATCGCTGACTACACAGTGCATCTACCCTTACAGTACACGCATTATGGTACCCGCAAAGCACCATTCAAGTATTTTATCCTCAGCGAGTGACCTGGAATTTCTTTCGTTGCACACCAAGACATGCTAGCGCAGCGTGCATATGCATGCTGTCGTTGCTCCGAAGTCATGCGAACCCGAGACGGCTAGCGCCAAGAACTTTGCTTTTCGAGTGCGTACACTCTTCAGCAGATCGAGTCAGGAAGGAACGGAAAGACGGGGGTACCACCATAGCCGGCTCGGCCAACAAAGCTGAGGAAAGACCTCACGTCTTCTTTCTGCTACAAGCCCGGCATCGCTTCCAATAGTGCAGATGTCTCTAGCAGGACGAGGCATCGAATCGAAGACCACCTGATCATCAGACCGCCTTACAGTTTCCCACAAATCAGCTGCGCTAGATCATACAAAAGAACGCCACTTGCCTCCACGCTCCAGAAAATCAGGGTCAAATGCACTTGCACGCCTCGTGGTCGGCACCGGCATCCTCCAAGATCGGTCTGCGCTGTGCCGAAAGGCGTCTCCTCCTCCTCCTCGTCCGATACACCCTGCGTCCTTTCGTCAAAGCAAATAGTATACCCCCTATGACTACTTGTCGTCGTCCCGCACCCTTAATGACGAGGAAGGATATATACCGTCGTGCTGACTCACTTCCTATCGCGGCATGGATCTCACCTTATTCGGCACAAACATCGCTTCGCAGAGCTAGCTCCATATGCACGTAGTCAACCTCCACGCACGCGGGACAGAGTCATGGCCATTGTCTTTTCTTTTTATGACGAAGGCGGGATACGCGCAACGGGAATATTTCCGGAACATATATGGTATCAATTTATGGCTCTAGTGTCGCCCTATCACCGGCCTCGACCGCACGCACGAATGAGAAGAACGGCGTACCTGACGATCAAAGGATTGTGGCGGCGGTGCCGTGTTGTCGGTGTCTAGCAGGGGTCGAGACTCTCTTACGCGGAGTGAAGGCATTCATTACTCATGTGTTCCGCATGATATCGCCATGTGAAGAAAATAAGATGGTACACTTCCATGTCAAATACTTGTCGTGCGGTTATGGACCTAACTGTGCTATATAAATCTGAGTTCCAACGTCTCTTATTAGGCATCGTAAGCAATTATATGCTACGAAGGGGAGCACTATCCCCTGCGCTGTTCCAAGATACGCCGAATAGCGCGGAAATGGTCGCGACGAACGTGCTCTATCTCTTGAGGATTCAACTGCAGAGCAATCTTTACCGTGCGATTATCAATAGTACCCACGCCGGTGCCTTGATCCGCGTCTAATAAGTCGTCTTGATCGTCGTTCATCTGCTCATCGAAGTCGTGATCTGATATGCTAATGTTCTCTGCGCCATAGTCTGCTGGGGCGTTCGCAGCTCTGTCATCTTCAGCGTCCTGCATCCAAGATTCACGTAGGCCTAGACCCAGCACAAGCGCAACCTTGCGATCAACGCTGTTACCTACAATTTTCAGCTGCTGCTGGCCATTGCCCACGAGGACTTCGCAATCGAGATATCCCTGCGCTCGACGAGCTTCCATGATCGTCAAGGTTCTGGGTTGTTGCCAGTGCATAACTCTGCCATTAATACCATCACCGATCGCAAGTCGTGTAACAATGGTTGGAAACAGGAAGTTGGGCTTCACTCGCGCGTACATTGTCGAATGAGGCATTTTCCGGATGCTGTTCACTCTATCGCAATGCTCAGATGGCTCGCCTCGAAGCAAACCTCGAAGCTTTGCTTGCACTAATCCCATGCCATGCGGTCGCGTAGGCACCATAGCCATACGGAGGCGGTTCTTGGCTGGTTGATGAATCGCTGTGCGGTGGTCAGGAAATTGAGGACACAGTTGGACCTGAGCATCGTCGATATTCGGCAAATCTTGTACAGCTGCCGATGCCGACACGTGAGGGAAAGGCGTGACGAAGTCCTTCCGATTTCCAAATTCCAATCCGTTGCTCGATGTGCCCAACCTTGCGCCTCGTACAGGAGCATTGTCTGGATGTGCATGACTGTGCGACGACAGTTGGCCCAAAGGTGGCAGACCGGGAGCAATTGCAACGATGAAGACACGGCTTCTTTGCTGTGAGCTTCCGTGTGACCATGCGTCCTCACGAAACTGTTGGACTTGGTACCCAAGACCGACCAATGCTGCGATGATCTGCGAAAAGACATTCTCATCTTTCTTAGGGCCCATTCCGTGAGTCATAGCCACCACGTTCTCAAGGGCGAAGTACTCGGGCGAGCAGAAGTCCATGAACGCCACGGTTGAAGCAACCATAGAAGCATTTCGTCTTGACTCCTCGCTGAGCTTGTTCAACTGTAGGGTTGACCATGCTGGACAGGGACTTCCCGAACATAGAAACTGCACATCCCCAGGTAGTGCAACGCCTCGATATTTTGAGCCTTTAAGTGCAAGTGCGAGGCAGTCATTAACAGAGCCTAAGAAATAGTTCACCTCGTCTGGCTGATCCACGTTCGCGCGATGACTGTGCAAAGCGTGCTCAGCCCAGTCAACAGCATAGCGAAACTTGACTGCTCCACCTTCTTCAAGACCACGATCAAACGTCCCGCCACCACAGAAGATGCTCATGCCAATCAGTTTGGCTTTCTTAGGAGTGGCTTCGGGGTCCCAACCTTGCTTTATGCTTGGTAAGAGGGCGTTGTTGTTGTTGTTGTTGTTGTTGCCGTGAACGAGCTCACCAGCCTGATCTGGCAGGGGCAGTGCAGCTGATTGCCGGGACTCTTCGCCACTTATGTACCAGAAGTCCCCAGTACCATCACGATCGTACGGGGTAGAGACCTCGCCTCTAGATATCTGCTGCTGGCTGAAGTAACGAACATGGCACTTACGGATAATCTTGCCGCATGCCTTATCGAAGACCTCTTCGGTAAGCATCACCTCGTTTGGACGAGCTACCGAATCCGGTTCGACTTCATGTCTTCGTGCTAGGCGACGTAGCTGTACTCGCCTCTTCGCAGTGTCGAACCCAATAATTTGGGCTGGCTGTAAGCGATCTTCGCGAAGTTGGCTTGACCACTCCCGGACCAAAACCGTATCGCCAATAGCATATTTGGTCCTTATATCTTCGAAAACGGGTATGCGATTGCCACAGCCGCAGCTGAAGTCTGAAGCTCGTAACGATACGAAATCATAAGTATCATCCTGGTGTACGGTCCGGAACTTTTGTCTGATGAACAGTCCTCGTTCTGCATACGGATTCCGAGAGTACCATGATACATTGACCCTCTCGATAACGCGATCAATGGACAAAGCCTCATCCCCACAAGAGCAGTTGTCTGACATAAACAGCTCATTCTTGAAAAGATAGCGAGCCTTCCCTATAGTGGTGTGACTAGGCTCGTACAGCCATATCACGTCAAGCAGAGTCTCACCGGCGTGCCTACGCACTTGCTGAATGTATACGAACCACGGATTCTCACTTGTGCCCCAGCAGTTGGTGTCCGCGTCAGGCGTTACGCATACGACATCACCGGCTTTGACTTCCACGATCGGTCCAGGAGATTCGCGAATTGGCGCCAAAATCGATCCGATAGAGGCAGATTGGTGATTTGCTATATGCAGCGGTGTTAGCCGCATGCGAAGTTTCCGCTCTGCGACCCTTTTCCGTATAGACAGGTCAACTTGGCGCTCAGCTAGCTGGTCTCCGAAGTACATGCATTTGAAACACTCGTATGCATAGGACGTGACCACTGTCTTGAGCTCGACGGTCGGCTGCTGAGGAATTGCTCCTAGGCGTTGGTGATCAACCTCTTTCCAGATTGGCTGACGTAGTAAGGCACTATCGATGCTCCACGTCTCCTTCCTAAGAAAGCTGATATTCGCAGCAACCGTAGTCCTGAAATCCTTCAAATTGGCTTCTTTCAGCCAAGCTTGAAACGTGGCGGAGAAACGATACTGCGCGAGCAACCGTTCTAGGAACCTCGATGTGAAGTGAGCTATCGTGACCTGCTCGGTTTCGGTAAGATAGTCGACGAAGTGCTTGGTGAAGCGCGCCAACCAAACAAAGGGCTGGTAGAAGCGCTGATACTCAGTTGCTGGAGCACCAAGCTGATACCAGACGTCCTGTCGCTTACCGAGTCGTGATTGTATGCATAGATGACTTGCAAGATTCGTCGCCTCTGGATCACCATATCCTTCAATGGTCAATACCCTGAACGGGACGGCTTGGACGTAAAACTCCTTTCTTCCGATCGACATGATGCCGTCAAACACGAATTCGGGAAACCGATCTTGGCTTAGAAGGTGAAGCCCCACCAGCTCTCCTGCATGGTTGTGGGTATTGTGCGGTCTGTAGATCGCGAAGTTATCGAGCTGGAACATGATGTACTCCGGAGCTTTCTCGCTACTAGCGTTCTGGCGTCTAAAGGAGATCTTCAGCTCGTCAATGACCCGCGCTTCAGATGTTGGTTGGAAAGGTGGCTGCCATCCAAGGAACGCAGATCGAGGATATGCTGAGCTGGAAAGAGAGACATGGCTGGCTTCTCGGTATAAGACCTCCTTCGATACACCTTCTTCGACAGAGCTCGCGTCTTCAATACTGAAGTCTTCCTCACGCTCGGTGGTCCCTGGACTCCATGCTTGCTGTTTCTGGTGTCTCGGGCGTATTCCTCGCGACACACCAGAATCTGAAGTAGTTGGCGTTAAAATGCCACCAGTAGCAGCAACACGTCCGGTGTTCCGATGTGGTCTCTTAGCAATCTCATGCGGTGTTGTGATCATTATTGTGTCTTCTTCATCGCTAAGCTCAATGACCCCGATCCTCCTTTTCACCATTTTGCGCCGGCGGCGTGCGCCGACTGGCTTCTGCGATCGTGATGGAGTTTTTGTTGTCCTATGTGGTAGCAGTCGGCGCATCCAACATCGCGCAATGGTAGCTGAGAGCCAATGCTGGATTTACGGTGGGTTTCAAGTGCTGGTGGTGGTATCTTGAGACTATGGTGGATATGTGAGTGAGACGGTGATGGTTGGATTGTAGGGAGCACTGTGCGGTAGTGTGACCGCAGAGTGATATATTGCTAAAAAAGGGAGAGAATGAGAACCATCGCGCACTTACTGTGCGCGTGAGGTCGCGCCGTAGTGCGGAGTTGGTGAGGTTAAAGTCATTGGTTCCAGCCACTGATTATTGCCCATCGCCGAGCACGTACACGACGAGCACAATGGCGGTAAAGCCATCATTGTATGCTGAACGCATCGTTGGCAAGTTGAAGCATAAAGGGAATGTAAGTGAAAATATAGTCGTGTGAAGGAGGGAGAAAGGGCAAAGAGAAGGCAAGAATGATATGATCTGTACCCGCGCGTCATGCTCGCGTCATAGCTGTCTGCGCGCACTTTCACGACAGCAGCTGGAGTGGCCACTGATGTGGTCGACTGGAGGCGGGGACCTACATAGGCAAAGGAAACGTTACATGGAAGTATCAAGAACGCGATCTGCTCTCACGATCACACCAAGATCTCACTACCTGAAAGTGTCGATATTATGCCATGAGCAGCTGCAGTTACGTAGAGCGCCAAAAAGACTCGAGGATCTCTAATTCAACCGCAATCGATTTCCCGGCTTTGCAGTGCAGACCGGCATGTAGTGTAGCTTTCAGAGCCTGTTATAAGTCTCTTGTCATCCAATCCAGGCCACCCAACGCCACGCTCATGCACGTCAAATCATTCAACCTCAACATTCGAGCCGCTCAGATTTTCTCAAATACTAGGTTCAGCGTCCCATCCTCTGCGTTCCTTAACGTCGTTTCCTGCTGCATAGTCATGACTCATCGTCCTCGCCAACTCCTCCATTGCCCTCAGCCTGACAGGACTTGTAAGTGGCACTCCAAAATCATCCTCTTCCAACTCAGCAGAGTCAGCTTCAAAATCAAAGTCCTCAACATCGCTACCATCGAGGTCAAAGCTACCAGGAACTCGCTTTCTCAAGCCAGCTGGAGACTCCCATAACAGTGCCCCTTTTGCAAACCTAGCCGCAATGCGAAGCATGATCTCGACCAACCTCGCAGGAGGTCCGAGAAAGACAGTGCAAGCTTTCTGTACAATCGCTGCGGCGAAGGCTTGTTGCTTATGTTGAGACGAATGGCTCCTCCGACTCAGATCTGATCTCTTAGATGAGAGGGAGGCAGAAGAGACAGTCGCCGAGGAAGATCTTCGCGTTGGACTTCTGTTGCTTGGCACGAAAGAGGTTGTTCCGCCTATGCTCCTTCGCGCATGTATTCTGGCCTGGATCTGTGCGTAGGGGTCGTCCTTTGGGGGCGGCACGGACACCGCTTCTTCCTCGATCACAGAATTGTGTCTGTCCTGATGGTTCGTGGCTTTGGTGTCGTCGGTGACAGCAGGGTTTGACCCTTGATCTCGTTCCAATGCTGTAGCATCGCGATCAGCAAGATCTCCAGCTGCAGCTTCTGGTTCTGGCTCTGGTTCTGCGGGTCCATTCTGCACTGCTGCATGCAAAAGTGAGGCTTTTTGGCCAAAATTTGTAGAGGCGCGATTTAAAGTGTGGCCTCCATGTGCAGGGTCGTTATCAGTGACAAACACATCCCAGTCTCCACTGTGATGATTTGCATTTAATGTGGATGTGCGGATCTCGCCTTCCACCTCACTCATCGGATTAACGTCAGAATTCGCGTCCGATTTGTCCACGCGCCTAGGCGAGTGTTCTCCAAGCTGTTTAGCCGCATTATCTTCAGATATCGACACGTCGACATCGTTGACAGGTGACGGCGCATACATCGCTGGCTTGTCGTCTGGTTGTTCTGCATGCACCTCTGCTGGCACTTCTGCTTCTGGTGCAGTTCGAGTGCTGTGCTCGTTATAATCCAGTCCCGCGCTCGAATCTGGAGGTGAAGGAGGCATATCTGTGGGTATCGCTTGATATGGTTGCAGTATTGTAGGATCTAGTGCACCAGGTGCCTGTTTTGGCGACCCGGATCGCGAACGTTCCTGCGGCTCTGGAAGCAGACTTGAACGGAGACGTGTGGGTGGAGGTGTGGATTGTATGGACAGGTGCGGTGGCGCTGTGACAGATCGCAAGTTGATACCTCTGGCTCGTTCTCGCACGCTAGGAGCGCGAGAGGGCGTGCTAAAATTGACAGGCTTGACGGCACTCGTCAGCTTAGGCAGGTCTGAACATGCTTCTTCTGTCGAACCTGAGCTGTCTTCCGATCCGGATGCACTTCCTGAAGATTCACTGCCTCTACATGGTGGCTCTTCGCCATCTTCGGGCTTCCAGCTGTATGCTCGGTCTAATTTCCACTTCTTTGCGCGTCCCTGACTCTTCACCTTCTTCCTTAGCCTAACCTGTGGCTCCTCGGGCAGATCTACCGTGAAAGTCCTTGCAAATGGACATGGCGTCCTTTCGTAGAAAAGCACTTTCTTGAGGCATTCCTTGAGCTCTTCCACTTTCTCCAAGTCTTCAGGCGATTCTCCAGGCAACTCGATGCGATAGTACGTTTCGGGGAGCACTCTCATTGCAAACTTGCTGACGCCATCTACACACCAGCAGTTACTCCTAGGCAAGATCGCGTGCAAAAGGCTTCCAGAGTGTAGAAACGAGACACTGCCAGGCACTCGGTATATCTCCAATGGTCCTATTGCCAGTGTCTGTTCCGTCGAGGTCGCCCATGGTAATGCGCCTTGACCTTGACCTTGACCTTGTAAACCACCAGGACTGGGAGTTCCTGCACTGCTTGAAGGACGCGATGATCCGCTCGTTGTGAACTTGATGATTCGTGCGTTCGAGTATATGTAGAGGGTTTCAATGCCCTCGGCCGATCCGATCTCGACAGTGGGCGCATTGCGACTCGTATTTGCAATCTTCGACGGCACGGTAAATGATCGGTTCAGGGCAGCTTTGCGAGGTGTTTGTTCGGGCGTTTTGAGCGCCGTGGTCGACATGGCGGCAACGTTATAGATGGCATATGTATAGCGATGCGCGAGGAAGTGGACAGCGGTTGCCTCCTGCTGCTGCTGGAATGAGGACAGTCTCAACGGTCGAGCCAAGCAATGACAGGAGCTTAGACCGTGGCTTCGGAAGCGATTTGGTCACATGTCAATGTTACATGTCCTCCTCTCGAATGGGCATCAATCTGGCAATCTGTGCACCTCTACATGGTAGTGAGTAGTGGATGTCACGAGCGAAAGAGGCGATCCGGAACCTGAGATCTTGTGAGTTGCACGATCCACGCGTTCTTGGTACGTCATTTTGCAGGGTAGTTCTAAAGGACTGTCGTAGAGTCTCAGACCTGGCCGCATGCTCAAATGCTTGACTTGCAACACTTACATATGTACCTACATCACAACACGGCTCACGATGAGCAACCAAGGCTTCTTCGGCAGCTTTGAGCTCAACTCGATCGTCCGCGGAGCCCAGCTCACAGTCGTGGGAGCAAATAGGGCACTTCAGAATCCAGGCCTGTTCACGAGCGACCACTACAGACAGGCAGCACTAGCAGTAGCAGCTGGCATTGCAATCCGGCTGCTCGTAGCTATACCGGTACGCCTAGCACAGAGCTCAACTATGAGACACCGCTGAGAGCATGATAGACTTCGGGCATACGCGTTCTTATCCGCTTCCTGGGACTCTTCACGGATCTTCAAGGCTCAACATGGGATGAAGACATCATCCAAGGCATTGAGTTTGTGGAACACCATGTCCTACAAGTGCCCTTCTTCCTCATGTCTTTCATGCGATACCTCAGCCCGGCCATGGACCAAATGTTCATGAACTCGCTGCAATGGGTCGACCAAACATACATTCAGAAGCACAAAAGCGAAGATCCAGCGCAGCTAAGAGCAATGTACTATCCAAACCTAGTCCAGTATAGCGAACACGCAAAGACGGCACACAAGAAGGATCCCAAGGAAGCAATGTCGGCATTCTTCACGAGATTCGGCAAAAAGGCAGCACTTTCTATGGGTATCTACGTGCTCTCCTTCGTGCCTTATGTTGGCAAGTTCGTACTGCCGGCAGCGTCGTTTTATACCTTCAACAAAGCCGTGGGCTTGCAGCCTGCTGTGCTGATCTTTGGGAGCTCCATTCTTCTGCCCAAGAGATATCTGGTCATATTCCTGCAGAGCTATTTCTCTAGCAGAAGCTTGATGAGAGAATTGGTGAGTATATCCTGATCGACCCACTGATCACTGCTGATGCCATGTAGCTGGATCCATATTTTGCTCGGATCCGATACACTTCCGAGCAAAAGCGACGATGGTTCCGTGACCGCGAAGGTGTTTTATACGGGTTCGCGATTGCCTTCTTCGCCTTTCTGAAGATCCCACTTCTGGGTGTGCTCATATACGGAGTTGCTGAAGCCTCGACGGCATATTTGATCACCAAGATTACTGAGCCACCCCCCGCTCCAGCAGAAGCAGAAGACTTCAAGAAGAAGGATGTACGTTGGGAGAACAAGCATGAGTTCTTGAGCTTGCCACTTGATGCTTTGGACAAGTTCAACACCAACACGACCGGCAAGCAGGCGATACCTGATACGCTTGCGAACATGGGCAAGCAGTTCACTTGAGCATCGAGCAGTGTCCCTTTGAGCACAAACAGCGCTCTTAACGATGGCAATTCCAGAAGTGCGGCATGCGACTTCACGTGCATCCCCATTTGAACGATTACCACTCTCAATTGGCCGCAGCCCTTGCACATTCTTGGCATCCATTGAACAGCTGCATGGAGCTCTGCAAGCTTGCCCCGCCTGCAGCAAGACCTCGGAGCCCACACACGTAACAGTTATGTCTACGCGCCTGCCTTATCAGTCGTTCCAATGCCCAGCAGCTTGACACGCCAGGACCGCGTCGAATCGTCTCTTCTCATGGCTTTGATCAAGCTCCTACCATGCTTATCGCTGATTGACGACATAACGACCCCGCTTCGGCAGAGGTACATGTAAGAAGAGGTGGAGCGACGATAAGTATGCGATTCATCTGGCCTTGCGCTTTTCATTTCCTCTTTATCTCTCCCGTTGCATCTCTTCCTGCGACTTGTCAAATCATGGCGCCGACCAAGTACCAACAAGACTTTCACCAGAAAGTAAAAAGTGGCGAGAACACTGTTCGCTACGCAGCTCAAGTAGAACTCGACAAGGACGCAGCTACGCTGCCATATCTTCACGTAAGTAAACTACGACCGTAGCGGAGAGTGAGTTGGCTCCCGTGTAAAGTCGCCTAATGCTCACGACCTTCACAGAATCGATGGCATCCAGACATCCCGACCTACGGCACTATCAAGAATAATGAGACAGTCAAAATCGAATGTGTCGATTGGACAGGTGGTCAGATAGGAAACAACGATAGCGCTGGTATGTCCATATCTTGACTTCGCAGCGGTTCTAATAGGTATGGGATCGTCGGGGTGACTCGTTGTGCTAGATGACATGAGGGACGTCGATCTCACTAGGATCCACTATCTTACTGGTCCATTCGAGGTTGAAACTGCAGAGCCAGGTGACATCCTTCTGGTCGAGATCCAGGACGTACAACCTCTGGAACGCCAGCCATGGGGCTTCACAGGTGTTTTCGCCAAAGAGAACGGCGGCGGCTTTCTCGATGAAGTCTACCCCAAGCCGTAAGCACAGCAAGCCAGAACAGACCGCGGGTGCACTGACATATATTCGACGCAGAGCGAAAGCCATCTGGGACTTCGAAGGCATCCACTGCTCATCCCGCCATATCCCTGGGGTCCGCTTCGCCGGCCTCATCCACCCCGGCATCCTCGGCTGCGCGCCCTCCACCGAAGTCTTGAAGACCTGGAACGACCGTGAAGGCGACCTCATTGCTGCCTGCAAGAACCACCCGGAACTATCTCAACGCGACGTCGCCATCCCGCCCACACCCCAGAATGTCCACGCCGGCCAAGCAGATGATCAGCTCAAAGAGAAGGTCGGCAATGAGGGCGCTAGAACGATTCCTGGCAGACCTGAACATGGCGGGAATTGCGATATCAAGAACCTCTCCCGTGGTTCGAAGGTCTATCTCCCCGTCCACGTCAAAGGGGCCAAATTTTCTGTTGGTGACCTTCACTTCTCGCAAGGTGATGGCGAGATTTCGTTCTGTGGTGCGATTGAGATTGCGGGTGTCATCACGATCAATTTCAAGGTTATCAAGAATGGGATGGCGGATCTGGGGCTGAAGAGTCCCATATACATTCCTGGACCGGTGGAACCGCAGTTCGGACCTGGGAGGCACATTTATTTTGAGGGGTTTTCCGTGGATAGTACTGGGAAGCAGCATTACTTGGATGCAACTGTGGCGTATAGGCAGACTTGTTTGCGAGTCATTGAGTATTTGAGGCGGTTTGGATATGATGACTATCAGGTCTACTTGTTGTTGAGTTGTGCGCCGGTGCAAGGGTGAGTGGAGGCGCGAGATGTGCTTCATGGGGCTGTGCTAATATTTCGGCAGGCATATTGCGGGCATTGTTGACATCCCGAATGCGTGCACGACCTTGGGGTTGCCGATGGATATTTTCGACTTTGATATCTCGCCTGGCGCGAAGGTTGAGAAGAAGAATTTGGGAAGCTGTGCTTTTGCGAGCTCGTAGTGCACTCACTGGGAAGGGGAACTTGTACATAATGTCCGGACGCGCCTTTGTGTGTTGCAGGCCTTTCTGGCTTTCTGGTCGTTAATACGGCCCGGCAAATTTGCTGAACCACTGTCTAGGAGGTCAGAGTCTTTGATCCAGCACATTGATCGTGATGTCACATACCTTGGCTGTACATAGTCGGTTCGCCAGTCTATCTATGGTCACAACATCCACTCTGGTCTTCAATGTCGATCCGCTACAGCTGCTTTATCCAGCAGAAGGAGCGCGATCGCAACCACTATTCTTTGTGATTTTCGAAGATATACCGCACGAAACAATTCTCTCAAGGTTGCATTTGACCGTACCTAAATGAAGCGACTGTGGTCAATGTGGCTGGATTCATGCGCGGTACTGCTCTAGGTCGACGAAGGACGGCTGCAGGGTATGCACCCTGGGCAGCCGAAGTGATGCTTGAACAAAAGAAGCATGTTTTTGTCATACAGAGGCAGGAAATGGATCGGAGAAAGATCATCCATGTTGCTTTCATTCCATGACCATTATTATACTGTCATCTATACAGATCGGATCCTGCTTTCGCGGCTCTCGTAGCTAAACCCAACACCATGCCAATCCTGACCCATAACGTCATATCGTCCTTTCTGGAGTCTGTACAGTCCCGACCTGTGCATGATCAATCGTCTGTCGGTATGCTGAAACGTCACATCTCGCTATGCCAAAATCATCCCCATCGCTGATGCAATAAATAAAGTGTAAAACGCTGCAATCCAAGGCGTTGTGTCACCAGCACGGTGAATGGTGGTGGCACCAGACGTTCGAGATATTCGAGCAGTAATGAGAGCTGATGGATCCGCCGTGGCTAAAAGGATCTGCGAGGTCTGCGATGATACTAAGGTGACCATCTTCAGGGCTTCGGCCGCGGCCATCGGTTGATCGGACGCCATACAGTTCGCATACGCGGTTATAGGTTGGCCGTTGTTGTCCCAGCCAGCTGATGCTCCTGCCGGGATCGTCGCTGTCGTGAGGAATCCACGCTGGTCGTACTTCGTGACAACGCTATATTCTGAGCCCGAGCAACCCGCCGCCGACGGCAAAGGCGATGCTGCTGGCGAGGAGTATGACGACGCGGCTTGGGATGTCGACTACATTTCCGTCAGCATACTATTCGAGATTGTCATTAGCACTGGGAGGATCTTACTCACTGGGGCCGCCGCGGGAACGACCTTGCCAGAACCACTCACCGTCCACCCCGAAGGTAAACCTGGTAGAGTGGTGTAGGACACAGTCGCGGTATTGGTGGCGTGTGTACCAGTCCACGGCTCGTTGCCGGATGAAGTCGAGGTGATGGCGGGTGCATCTACGACGGTGACACTACCACCAGTGTTGCTGTTGATTTCGCCGCCTTCAGACTCGATGGACTCCCAGCTCCCAGAAGTGTCGCCGTACTTGTAGGAATTCCCAGTGGAGTAGTCGACGACCGAGACTGAGGAGACGTGCATCGTGAAAGGCGCAGCGGAGAAGTCGGTTGCGCCGCCAGCCCAGCTGATCGTGCCTTGAGCGTTGCCGGCCGCTCCACCTGCCCAGGAGCCGATCTTGAGCTGCATCGGCGTTTGTGGATACTGGCCGTTGGCCTGCCCAGCGTTCAGCACGCGAACGGTGGTGCCATCGATCGACCAGACGATCTGGGTTTCCGTCCATTCGACGTCGTACGTGTGGAACTCTCCTTGGGTGTTCGACACCGCGTGCACAGCCGCACGGTCGTAGGTGGTCGTCTGGCCCTTTCCGAAGTAGTTACTCTGAACTTCATCGTTCCTGCCGCCCAACCACTCCCAGTCGATTTCGTCCAGATCGTCCGACTGAAGCACAACAGAGCTTACAATGCCGGTTCCGGGGGCTGCTTTGAGGGTGACGGACAGCTTGCCGAACATGATGTACCAATTTGACACCAGTGTCGGCGCGTCTCCAGCTTTCGATACCGTGAGGGCGACTCCGTTGCTGTCGTAGGTCGGATTGCCCTGGGCCGTGAACTGGCTCGATGCGCCGTCCTTGAAGTTGACCGACAGTGATTTGCCCAGTGCGGCATCTGCTGGACATGTTTGTGTTGTCGGGTTGCACGTGGAATATGTCTGTGCAGTGGTGGAGGACGTGAAGAGCAGAGCGGCAAGTGCTAGACGCAGCGCCGACTGCATGCTGAGTAGACTCTGCAGTGTAGGCATGTTCAACAACAATACGCAACGTTATGAGTCAGCCTGGTGCAGTGCAGTGCAAACGATATGATGCTACCACGACGGGTGAATGTTGTGGAGCAGATGGCAGAGGAAGAAGGCAGGAACTTCGTTGCAAGCAAGCAAGCAGTATTTGACCGAACCAACGATTTGCATCCAGCCTCTGCATCGCTGCGTCGTCATCTAGATGCGCTCAGCCAGATTTTACAATCTGCATTTGTTGACAGCTTCCCCGTAGAAAGGTGTCTGGTTGGCTCAGCAAGAAGAGAGGCTGGTCAAATCCAGCCTCACAAGTAGCTTGCCCAAGAGGTGGCAGGCAGGGACTCTCGCTTACGCTACCCGGTCACCGCAGCAACGCGGCAAGCTAGCAAGGATCAGGATTAGGATTGGTGTTGACGAGTCCCGTCGCGAAACATGGAAGGCATCCATGAATGCACTTTCAGCGAGCACGAGCGCGTCCGACCTCAATATCATCATAACTACTAACCACATCACGGCGGCGATGGCGGAGTCGCAGGATCTTATCGACTTCAACGTCATCGAGTCGCACAAAGAAAACATCCAAGCCCTGCCCAGCGGACGGTCAGCGAAAGCGCTCGCGCAGCTCTACTCTCCACCACTTCTCGGCGCACAACCTTCGCCAGGACTGCTCAGTGAAGCGCAATTAGAGACGAGAGCTAGGTTCGAGACAGAACTGGCCGCAATCGAGGAAGCGGACGATCCGCTCGATGTTTACGACCGATATGTGAAATGGACTCTCGACGCATTTCCGTCAGCACAGGCGACGCCACAATCGCAGCTTCTGCCTCTGCTTGAGCGTGCGACAAAGGCATTCCGATCAGACAAACACTACAAAAACGATCCGCGCTATCTCAAGATTTGGCTGCACTACATTCGCTTATTCTCAGATTCCCCGCGAGAAGCGTTTGTGTTCCTGGCACGTCACGATATCGGCGAAAGCCTAGCCCTTTACTATGAAGAGTTCGCAGCATGGCTGGAGAATCAGGGGAGGTGGAACCAGGCCGAAGAGATATATAAATTGGGCTTCGAGAAGGAAGCCACACCTGCGGCACGCCTTCTGCGCAAGTTCAACGAGTTCGAGCAGAGGCTGTCAGCGCGACCACAAGACTCGCCAGAACCATCCAGTCCTGCTTTGCCAACAGTAAGACCAGCTCTGGCCGCAAAGGTCGACCCATTCTCTTCTTCGTCACCCTCGCAGCCACAACAAGGCAGTGGAAGCAGGAAGCCGAAGAGCACTAAAATGCAGATTTTTGCAGATGGCGACGTGCCGTCACGTCCTGGCTCTGGAAGCAGTGGCACGGGCTGGGACAACTTTGGATCACTCTCCAGCCGGAGAAAGGAGAATTCCGCAGAACCTAAGCCAATGGCGGGGCAAAAGCTCAAGGTCGGCAAAACAAATGGTGGTATGGAGAAGCTGGCCGTCTTCAAAGACCAGGTAAGTCTGCCCAACTCCACCAATTGAACATAACCTCATGTTTACGAATGCAGGACTAAATCTCATTTCGTGTATGCAGTCATCTCGTACGTCAATGCCAAAGCATCTTTCGCACCATTCCTCGACTAGTAGTCACGAGCAGCAGTGTGTCTTCAACGAGAAGACTGGCAGGCTCGAGTGCGTGTTCGTGAATCTTGAGGCAGTATATCCCGAAGTTGGAAACTTGGCTGTCGAGTATTGCTTCGAGGAGCTCAGGGCACGACACCGGGGCTGGCTAAGCAAGAACTGGAAGAAAGACAAGACGTCCAGGCCGAAGAAACAGTCCAGGGGTGACACTTTTGATATCCATATTGACAACTGCTTGCGTGAGCAGCCAAAGAGAGAGCAAATTCCGCCAGGGCGCCTGGCGAAAAACAAGAAAGAGAAAGGCTTCACGATCTTTGCAGACACACCAGAGCACGATGCGAAGTCAGATCCAGCTGACCAGGAGAATGTACTGGTCGAGAAGTTCTCGAAGACTCTGGCGCTCAACGATGAAAATGATGAGAACACGCCGCCTTCGAAGGCTGAAGCCGACGCCGCGAAGAAGGCCAGACGAGAAGAGAGAGCAAATCGCACGCGCAAGATCAAGGTACCCGAGGTGAAATACATCAAGAATGAAACGCAAACGATTAAGCTCAACATGGACTCGCCACAAAAGCCGAAGACGAAGCGGAAAAGGTCGATCGGACCTGCTGAGCCTACCATGACCATCAATACGAGGGAGGCCATGGAGGAGATATACGGCATCTTCAGCGCGCCACTACCTTCACAGGAAGAGCAGCAAGATGCTGAGGATGAGTCTGAGAGTGAAAGTGATGCGGAGACTGACTATACCACTGGCGACGAAAGTACTGCAACTGGCAAGCTGTCAGCGCCCGTGAGCGAATATGGTGACGAGACACGGAATGAGCTCATGAAGAGCACCAGGATAGACGAAGACGATGACCGAACAGACGTCAGCGCATGGTCAGACTTCACGTCGAGCAAGCACGTTCCACCAGCAGAAGGCACGGACTCGGCACAAACCACCACGCAAGATGCATATGACAACGATCGACGATATGATGAGGATGTTATCACGCCAGTTGACGACGAGAATCCTCGAACGCAATACGTCCCTGTTCCTGACGAAGACTACGAGCCACCTCCAATGCACTACCAGATGCTGCCTAACCACCGCTTGCCTTTCATGACTCCAATTGCAGAACAGACAGAGTCTTCGCTTGGTGCCGCAACATCACGAACGACGAAGGACTACTTTACAGGGGCAAAGACGCCGAGCAGAAAGATCGGTATGCCTGAGCACATTGATGACGACGAAGACGAAGAGCCTCCTAGCAGTCCCTTCCAAGACGTGATTGCTGACATGGCCGAAGAGAAACGCAGGGTCCTGCAGCCAATACGCACCAAAAGCACGAAGGGTGCCATCACGCTCGGCCAAGGCACAGCAAAATCGCAAACAGAAAAAAAGCACGAACCAACGGCCTCAGAAATTGCACAAAGAGGCCCAATCATCAAGGACCTGCAATGTAACCCAATGGATCCGGCCGTGCGAGAGACCATTCTCTCGCACATAAGACCATCTCTATCTTCGTTCGAAGGCTACTACGAAGATTTGACCACCAGCACAAATCGCAGCAACGAGGTCAAAAAATACGTCAAGACTCTCTCAAAGGCGAGCAGGAACAGCATGAACCCCGACAAAACAGCCCAAACCCTCTCCGTCCCGCCTGCGATTTCCCTCGCAGGCGCCCAAGGCATCTACACTATCAAACGAGAACTCGGAGCCGGTACTTTCGCTCCCGTGTACCTCGTCGAAAACAGCGCCATTTCCGATGACGAAGAAGAACACAGCCATCGGAAACGCCTCGAAGCAATGAAAATGGAAGACCCTGTCTCAACCTGGGAATTCTACATCCTTCGCCAAACGCACCTTCGACTCGGCGTTACTCGCGCAGCAGAATCGATTGTACGAGCTCATGAAATGCACCTGTTCAAAGACGAATGCTACCTCGTGGAAGACTTTCGTGATCAAGGAACACTTCTCGATCTCGTCAATCTTGCTAGGATGGAATCGAATGGATCCGGCGGCATGGACGAAATGCTAGCTATGTTCTTCTCGGTCGAACTTTTGAGGAGTGTGGAAGCGATGCATGCGAAGAACCTCATCCACGGTGATCTTAAAGGCGACAACGTCCTCGTTCGCTTCGACAATAACGAAGCAGAGACGGATTGGTCCGCGACATATTTCCCCTCCGGTGCACACGGATGGGCTTCGAAGGGTGTGTGCCTCATTGACTTTGGGCGTGGAATCGATATGAATCAATTCGAACCACAAGTCCAATTCTTCGCGGATTGGAAGACGAGTGAGGCGGATTGTGCGGAGATGCGTGAAGCGAGGCCGTGGACTTGGCAAATTGACTACCACGGCCTAGCTGGGATTATCCACTCGATGTTGTTTGGAAAGTATATGGAGACTCTGGCGGAGAAGAGCCATGATCTCAGTCAAGGGGGCAGCAGAACGTACAGGATCCGCGAGACTTTCAAACGATACTGGCAGGTGGATGTGTGGCAGGAGATTTTCGGGTTGTTGTTGAATCCGTTGGCGCATACGGGGAGTAAAGCAGGGCAGAAGATGCCGATTTTGAAGGAGATGAGGGCTTGTCGAGAGCGCATGGAGGGCTGGCTTGAGGAAAATTGTGAGCGTGGCATGGGACTCAAGGGTATGATTATGAGGATGGAGGCTGCTATCAGAGACAGGAAGAGGAAGGCGATCAAGCTGAGCCAGAGTTAATGAGAGATTTGAGGTTTTGGGTGTACGTAGGGATAGCGTTCATTTGCATGGGTGGAGCATTGTTGGGCAAGGTTCAGTCGTATCTCGTAGTCTATCTACTGCTTGAAGGTAGCTTTGATGTCGCCATCTTCAAAGATGGTGCGATCCGTCACAAGGTACCGCCTATGTCGAAAGTATGGCTCGCCTACCACATGCCAAAGTCAGGCTGTGATGGCCGTGAGATCTCTCAAGTGCGTGCAGAAGCACCAAGCAGTGCGCTGCCACCTTCGAAGCTGGGATGAGTGCTTTGCTACTATGACCAGAGGTACAAAAGTCCAAATTGTTGATCGAGTGCTTCTTCAAGTTCCTTGGCGTCCCTGCCAGATTGTTGAGGACCTTCTTTCGCGTGTGTGTCTTCGTGTAACCATTTGCGTCGATGGCGACCACCTCCCTTAATTAAGCGCTGAGCACGCGTGCCGGCCACTTCTAGAAATTTCTTCAAAGGGCAGTGGTGGTTCTGGGATCGGAAGCAATTGTTGCCGAACAAGATCTGTGCCGCCTTTGTGTTGGTTTTTGTCGATTGGATTACACAATGCGCCAGCTTCCAAGGCTTAGTTCGGCGGTCGCGCACTTTTCCTCGGTGTTGCTTCTTTCGCGTCGTCTGTTCCATAGCAAGTGAAGATGTAGTTCTATGTGCGTGTTTCGAGTTTCGGCAATACCCGCGACGTATGCTTGTGAGCTACGTATTCACTTTGCCCCCACGGGGTCCCCACGGGCGCGGCCGCTCATACCATTCGAGTGTCAGCGTTTCAGACGTCGTGGTTGCGCGATCGGAAGCATGATCATCTTCCGTTCACTTCGAGGTGATACGCGCGCGCCGTCTCACATGACTTGTAGATGCAAAGCCGAGGGTTGAGCGTTTCCTTCTATGTCGATTTCGTCGTGATGCGGCCACCTTCTCGTTAAGAGCCTTCGCCCGGGTCACGCCCATCTCGCTCTAGTGCCACAGAAAGTCACAAGTACCGTCCTCGTGTGTCTTGATGCACTCAACAGTCTGGTCAGTCTGCTGCGCTGTTGCTGTCAAAGATGCTTCCTGCTACATACGTATCCATCCTACGTCCATGTAGTAACCAGCCGAAGTGCAACGTTGGGACAGCTGGAGGATCAAGTCTTTGTGGTTGGTGATATCCTCACACACGCCTTAAGTGGTCATACTGCAGAAGTATGCTTTCATGTCCTTGCCGTCCGCATGATGTCGCTGATACAGCTGTCCGTCGTTCGGTGCTTCGGCGAAGTCGTTCGTCTCCACAACGTGTCCTGGTTCGTCTGTGGCCAGTCTGCCCATAGAGTCGAGCGCCTCAGGAACCGGCTTCGACAAGATGATGGGCAGGAGATGCGACCGTACCTTCAAGGTACCCGAGAACACCCGGCCCAAGGTTCCTCTCACCATTCTCGGGTATATGTCCAGGATTTGTATCACGATGGTGTATTCTAGTTAGCCGTCTTGATTGCATTTGCTAAAGCTTAGAGGCCCATGTTGGGCAGAACAGGACCAGCTTGCACTCATTCCCATCTGTTCCGCGATGATACCAGTGTTTCGCGCTGCTGACGGCCTGGACGATTAGCGTTGGGGACGTTGCGATGCTGCAGCATGATCAACGGGTCTGCCAAGGATTCGGGAGCATTGTCACTCATATTGGTAGAGGGGAAGGGCTTGTAGTTGCAAACAATAAAACTGGAAGCGCGCGCTCGCCTGGACCCTGCTTCTATCGGCCGATCTTCGGCGGGACGCCACATGAATGCCGCTCTTCTGTTTGCGGCTTGGACCTTCAAGACATGCACATGCCACGAACTTCTCGACTGTCGCATTTGTCCATTACTGCCTCGCTCGATCCTTTCTTCTGGACTTCACACACGACCTCTTCTCGACACAGCCTTCGTACATCACGTCCGACCGATCACCGCCACTTCGATAACAGCCAGCCCAGCCCCGCCATTGACAAGGGAGACATATCTGGGTTGTGCAGTGAGACAAAGCGTGTCCTGAGGTTCCGAGACCGTGAGTATGGCCTCGCTCGCGGGCAGAGGCCGAGCGAAGATCCGCCCGCCGCGAAGAGTAAGCAATAACAAGACTGCTTTCGTTTGCAAAACCCGTCGTCATCAGGCTGCTTGCTAGAAACAGCTCTCGGTCCACCACCTCACACAATCGCGGCAACGTGTAGCGACTACACTCGCTGACATGGTTCTTTGAAAATAGGGCTTGAATGGCACCGACGTCGACTTCGAGACGACATGGCAGGTACTCGAGCGAGCGTTCGTCGAAATCCACACGAAGAACGCCTCCCAGCTGTCCTTTGAGGAGCTGTACCGCAACGCCTATAAGATCGTGCTAAAGAAGAAGGGCGATGAGCTCTATAAGAAGGTCGCCCAGTTCGAGGAGCAGTGGCTTGGAGAGACAGTGCGAGCGCGGATAGTGAAGCTGCTGTCGGCGCCATGGCTACTCACAGAGGACATTGGGAGGACACTGGCGACAACAGCCGAGCGGAGAGTGGCAGGCGAGCACGTCCTTAGAGCGCTGAAGCAGTCATGGGAGGACCACCAGGTCTGCATGGGCATGCTCACTGATGTGCTCATGTACATGGACCGCGTATATTGCACCGACCACCGCCAACCCTCAATCTACTCTAAGTCTATGGGCCTGTTCCGCGATCAGATTCTCCGAACACCAGTCAAGCAGAACGCACCTGATCTGCTCAAAGTCCTTACAGGCATAATACTGGACCAGATTGGCATGGACAGAGACGGCGAAAGCATAGACAACTACCTTATCAAGTCGAACGTCTACATGCTCGAAGGTCTCTACGAATCAAACCAGGAGATTGAGGATGAGAAGCTGTACCTGCGGACGTTTGAGCAGGTCTTCCTGGCCGAGAGCGCCAATTTCTACAGAGAAGAGGGCGAGCGATTGCTGAAAGAGTCGGATGCTGGAACATATTGTCATCACGCCAAAAGACGGATAGATGAAGAGAGCGACAGGTGCAGATCAACATTGTCCGAATCTACAGCCGTCAAGATCCAGAAGGTGGTGGAGGAAGAGCTGATCAGACACAAGATGAAGGGCCTTATAGAAATGGACTCTGGCGTGCGGTACATGGTGGACAACGATAAGTTCCATGAGTTACATCTTGTGTTCGACCTTGAAGCTCGAGTGGACCCCAAGAAGCCCGAGCTGACTAAAGCGCTCCAGAACCTCATAACAGAGATGGGCGCCAAGGTCAACGATGAGGCTGTGGCGGCATCTCAAGCAGCACCAGTTGCAGCACCTCAGACTGACGATGCGGAAGCAGGCGCAGAGAAGCCTAAAGCCGATAACCACAAACAGATCAACCAGCAGACACAAGCAGCGCTACAGTGGGTAGCGGATGTCCTCGCTTTGAAGGATCGCTTCGACAAGATCTGGGATGTGTCGTTCGGCAAAGATCAGACCATCCAGACCGCTGTCACTCGCAGCATGTCTGAGAACATTAACATTTTTCCTCGTGGTAGTGAGTACATCTCATTGTTCATTGACGACAACATGAAGAAGGGTATCAAGGACAAAACCGACCAGGAGATCGAACAAACACTTGAGAAGGCAATCGTATTGCTGCGGTACCTGCAGGATAAAGATGTCTTCGAGACGTACTACAAGAAGCACTTATGTAAGCGCCTGATCCTGAAGAAGAGCATAAGTGTCGACGTGGAGAAGCAGATGATTGCACGCATGAAGATGGAACTCGGCAATGCATTTACGATGAAGCTGGAAGCCATGTTCAAAGACATGTCGCTGAGCGAGGACCTGACCAGGAATTACCGCAGCTATGTTTCTGGACTTGGCGATGCAGACAGAAAACGCGTTGACCTGAGCGTCAACGTCCTGACCTCAATGACCTGGCCATTAGAAGCATTTCGCAACTCGAACGAGGCTGATGGCGAGGAGAGAGCACAGATCATCTTTGCTCCTGCGCTCGATCGTGCCCGAGCAGGGTTCGAGCGTTTCTACTCCGAGAAGCACTCTGGTCGCAAGCTATCCTGGCAGACCAACATGGGTGATGTCGACATGAAAGTGACCTTCCGACACAGCGATGGCAAGACAAGAACGCACGACGTCAACTGCTCGACTTACGCTGCTTTCATTCTGCTACTCTGGAGCGACATTCCTGCCGAAAAGAGGCTGACACTGGAAGAGATCGAAGCGCAGACCAATATCCCAATGAGTGCACTGAGACGTAACTTGCAGTCTCTTGCAGTAGCACCCAAGACACGCTTCCTGGTGAAAGAGCCTATGAGCCGAGAAGTCAAGCCAGGCGACAAGTTTTCATTCAACGAGAACTTCAAATCGAGCTACATCAAGATCAGGGTTAACGTCGTGTCAGCTGCCAACAAAGTTGAGAACGATAAGGAGCGAAAAGAGACTGAGAAGAAGAACAACGACAGTCGTGGCTTTGTCACCGAGGCTGCTATCGTGCGTATCATGAAGTCACGGAAGGAGCTGTCTCACTCGCAGCTCATGACCGAGACGATTTCGGTACTGTCAACACAGTTCAAGCCAGATCTCAACATGATCAAGAAGCGCATCGAGAGCTTGATCGAGCGTGAGTATTTAGAGCGCATCGAGGATGCGCCAGTGCCAAGTTACAAGTACCTGGCGTAGGGAGAGGATACCTCCTGCATTGCATTGGCGTTCGGTCTGGCATATAATGGTGTGTTACGGGACGAAAGGCATGGTTCGGGGAACAGGAAATGATGAAAGCACAGCGCGGCGCTTAGGTTGGAGGCAACGGCCGCTGTCTTGCTTGTGGCGCGATCGCAGGCGCAAGGTCATATGAGCGGCACTGATGAGCTAGATACCCAGTTCATTGAAGCAATTACAATGAGGCGACATTACCAAGGACGAGTCTGTGCATCTCCGCCCCAGCTATCGGCCTGGATAAACATGTAGCCACAGAGTACATGACATCTACCTGGTCGTGGATTTCCACCAGCTCTTCTCACAAGCGACTCGCTTCGTAGAACCACAGATCCAGCTTTGTGTTGTAGTTAGCTTCAATGTTGGCTTTATTAGCCCGTCATAATCGCAACATCCCGTGATTTCCCATTCGGGACTTCTAAGGAGTCCCCCCACCTCCCACAGAGCCACTTTCCTGAACTCCGGTCCAAACATCGTTTCCTCTCATCAACACATCCAATTGTAGATGAAACGGATCCAGCCTGCCAGTCATGGCACTCGAGTGGAACAAGAACGGCCTTGGCAGTCTCGAAATCGCCGGCGTGGAGGTGTTCCCCGAGCTAGCGGTAGGCGGCCCACCAGCACTTCCAGACCCGGGCAAGTCATTCAAGAAGATGATGAGAGAGCTGGAGAAGAAAGCCAAGCAGGAAGCTGAAGCTGCCAAGTTGACTACTGAGGTGGCTGTCAGGCAAGCTGCTGAAGAAGCTGACGAGTTCTACCTCGCCAACGCTGAGCACTACTTCTGCGATGCCAACCTTCGTGCTCCTCTAGTCAAGTCCAGTCAGGCTGGGCTATTCAGCCTGCCGCCAGAAGTACTCACGTTGATCGTTGAGCAGTGTCTCCTACCTCCGACAGGCCGCGATGATGGTCCAGAGTATCACTTTTCGCTGCTCAAGACCATTCGTTTGGTGCATCCACGACTCTCTTACCTTCGCTACGTGCTGTCGAAGCTGTTTCACACCATTCGCTTGACGCCAGAACCTGAGAGGCTAAGATTCTTGCAGGGTGACCCAGGCTCCATTGCGATGTTCTTCGAGAAGGTGGAGTTCTGGCCGCTCGTGGTTCAATTAAGTGATGTGAACATGTCTCCGCGCATCGGACATCCCCGATACGGAGATCTGCCATGGCCAAGACAAAGATCAGGCGTTGTGACATCTGTGGTGCAGAAGAAGATGAGACCAATGGTCAAGCGAGCACTTGCTGACGGGAGGACTGCACGGACGTGGACGAACCTGCTCAATAGGTTACCACGTGCAACCATCTTCGAGGTTTCATACTGCTGCAGCAAGAACGGAAAGATCAACTGCGGGCCAAAGGGCCATGTCTTCTGCTCTTTGGTGCTTCAGAGCTTGATAGCGTCACGGAGCAAGATCCGACAATTACGAATCTCCTCCAAGGTATACCAGTCAACCATGTACAGCACGATGCCGGAGTGGAGCCAGCTCGACCTTTCAGAACTGCACTCGCTGTACTACGACGTATACACCCGCGTCGCTGTCGATAGTGACGAGCTTGAGCAGCAAATCATGACTCCATTTTCCATACTCCTTGGACATGCTGGAGCAAATCTACATGATGTTAGGATCGGCTTATCTGCTTTGAATTTCATGCAGAAAGAAGAGCTACATACCACACATGCACTACGACATCTTTGCCTGGACGGTTTCACGCAACTCGGCATATCGACTCCGGGGGATGTACACTGGCTATGTTGCTGGGTCACTTCTCTGCAACATCTGCAGTCGTTTAGCCTTGTCCGCATACAAGTGGATCCAAACAACTGCCTTGCTTCGTGGCGCCCAATTTTCGATGCGATCCGCGATCACCCAAACACGATCCTTGTGCGACTTGAGGACGTTCGAACTTGCAGCAGGCGAATTGCAAGACAGTCGAGACCACCGGCCCCCATACCGCAAGCAGAGCCAACATCACGACAGTCCATCTCTTCTCCTTTTGGTTATTCGCCGGCACTCGCGAGCCCGGGCAACTATATACCGATACCATGCCCACGCTATGAACAGGATCTTGATGGCAAACTCACTGCTATGATAGCGAACTACGTCTCGAGGCGTGGCGAATGGAAAATTGAGCATGCGTGGTTGATGAATGGGCCGTGGCTTCCTAGGCAATCTTTCGAAAATGACGATGACAGCGATGGCATAGACGAGGACTGGGATGCGCTGCTGTAACGCCAAGTTGGTCTGCGTTCAAGTTTTTGTCTGGTCAAACTGACTGCACGCCTGGCTCTTCTCATAACCCAATTCGCTTGACCACACACCCGCTTTGTCCATCGACGACCTGGGTAACCTCATAATAACGCATTGCTAGCCACGGATGCCGAGATCAAACATTATCCTCATCATCCGTCAACAAAATGCCTCCTCGTCATAGGCTTCGCACTCTTCGCACCTACCTAGCTTGCCACACGCGTGGCAGAATAGCGTTCCGCACAAGCAGCTATCCTCAAATTAGCATCCGATCTGGTTTGCTTGAAGACAAAGGTGACCTACTCCACCTGATTGCACCCATCAAGCTTCTCCACCACTCTGCGGCACCCTGGACATTCTTGAAATTGATGGTTGTTGTGGAGATGCTGGAGCACCGAGCGGCATGGCCCAAAGTGTGATGCTTCTTTGCATGTTGCGCATGTGACCGCCATGCAGCCACTATGCTGGCAATATCCATTCTTGTTATGGATGCTGTGTGGTGCGATGAATGTGCTGCATCCTGATTTGTGGCAGTATAGCTTGTTCACAGTGGTAAGTTCGCATAGGTGCTTGCTGATGTGTTTGGCCAGGTCTGGCGGCAGATGTGGTAGGGCGGCCTGTAAGCATGTGAGAGCGCGTCGCATTAGGCATGACCTACGTAGCCGTGATACATCCAGAGCTACCCACCATTGCATCGTACATACGTACCTTGACAGTAATAGGCCCATAGCAGCAACGCGGCGGGAAAAGTCCACCATTGGCCTTCGCAGCATCCTTGAAGCGATTTTGCAAACAACGAGCGCAGTAGAAGCATCCGCAGCGCGGAATCACGATGCCTTGCTTCAGCTGCAAACCAGCATCGCAACCCACGCAAAGCCAAACTTTATCGCCATCGCTTCCGGTCATATCGCTGTAATCACTCTCGCTGTAGGCCATGGTGTGCGGTGGCGCTATCCTGGATATGTTTAAGTGGAAGTTTCAGAACAGCGAGATGCGGTGCGCGTCGGCTTTGTTGATGTGTCGAAGGTTCCAATCAGCTGCTCAGGTGAAGCTGCGAGTGAAGCCTCGAGTAAGCTCTTCCACCCGATGAGTCAACCACAACGGACTTTTACAATAGGATGCCTGGAGTTCCGAGTGTTTACTTGATCGTCGTCAGGCAGCATCACGAGGAATTGCGATCGATGTGTTTGCGCACGATGGTGTCACGCAGTCGGTATCGAACAGAGAAGTCCACTGCACGAGATACATCATGTTCGATTGGGCATGGCTTATTTGGTGACTGGCATTGGTGAACAGATATATCCGCTCACTGCGCAAGCACCCGTCAATGTTAAGACTTGATGTCAACGGACTATGAGAACTCTCCTGCAAAAGCTTTGTCAGCTTTGCTTCGAAGGGCGGCCCAAGAAGCAAAACGAGGACATATTCGAACGTTGGACACCCGAGCGAGCCAGAAGTACGCACGACATAGGAGATCATCTCCAAGCAGCCAACGTAGAGCAGACTCCATACCTTCAAAGATCAAGCAGAACGTCATCTGGCAGATCTTGGCATTCCACTGTCTCCCACCCATCCAACACAGCAAAGATAATGAATCGGTGTCGCTTTCCAGCGAACAAGCCAATGGTCCAAGAGAACACACCACCTCATCAGCCTGTAGCATCTTCAACAGCTGCACTTACGAACCCGTCCAAGTCCGACAGCATCTTCTTACCACCTGGCTATCAGACACCGTCACGGACTGAGCCACCACCACCACCACCACCAACGACGCGAATCCCAGATCCAGACGCGGGTTTCCCGGCAAGGCAATCCATCCTCGAAAGCTACCTCGCCTCTCTCGCCGAACAACGAAACATTCCCAATCCCATACGCAGGAAGCTGATCGACACCGCTGAAGAGACTATTGTACGACAGATCTCAAACACCACCTGGCTCAATCCCAAAGCAGAGATCAAGATCTCGCTGCCAAGCTACTACGACGAAGCGAATGCCGAGGCGCAGGACTTTTTGTTGAAGAAGATGGGGTACACGGGGTGGGCTTGGCGGAATCCCAATATGGTGCCTCAGCACTGGAGCAATGGGGCTGTTGTGTCGGGACCTGGTGTGGCGGCTCGGGACATGGCAATGAGATCCAGATATGATGTTTCTCCGTGGGAGCAGTAGGGGATTGGGGGACAATTTGGGAGGTGCGAGAGGATTGCGGGGTTGATTGGGCAAGTGGTTGTGGGATACGATGGGTCTCTCTCGTGTTTTGTACGGTTAGTGTGATGTGCAGATAGCCTGTTACGGAGATGGAACTTGTTTTTGGGAAGCCTAGACTCTGCTGCTTCTTGTGTGCAGGCCCTGCGGGTTTGCATGTGATCTCGGACGTTGGATCGCTATGGGCCAAGTGACGGGGACTGTGTTTATCATATCACGGAGCGAGAAGCTGAAGGATCTCGAGGGCATCTCTACCGAGGCTGCGAAGGATTGCAATGACTGCCAAGGAGAGAAGTTGAAGACGACAGTCTGCTGCCGGCGAGAAGATATTTCTCACAGCCAGTCGAAGACCATGACGGGCATGTCTTTATTCGGAAGCATTGAAGGGGGTTTTTGATCTTTGAATCGATTGGACTGAATAATAATAATTGAGGTACGATGCATCGATTCTTCAGCGAAACTTTCACGAACCATAGTTCAGAGCCTGCTTTGGTGTGAGCAAGCTCAGATATAATGGCAGGAGCTCTTCGGGCTCTTTGAAGAAGTCTAGCATCAATATCCCAAGTCTCTTTCCATGCATTGTTCTCAAGATCGGTACAAGTTGTTGGTTCACGCCACCCTTGGGGGTGAGCGTGCCATTGCCGAGTGCCTGGATCTGAGGCGTGTCGGGCGGCGTATTACCAGTATTCGTACTCGATGCGAACGACCAAAACAGACTGTCTGGATGTGAGCCTGACGCACGTTGTAACGCGGCTTCCGTAGCGTTCAGCTTCCATTGTATGTTAAGCTCGGCGCTTGAACCTTGTGGCGGTCGAGGAGCATAGTAATCCTCGATGTAAGCAGTCCCGTTGTTGGTCTGGTTGTAGACCAGCGCGATATCGGGTCCATTATTAGCCCAATTGCTTGGTGAGAAGTGTAGACCTGGTATTGATGCTTCGTATGATGCTGGGAGCAGGTCCAGGTCAAAGCGGCGGAGCAGAGTGATCTTTCCTCGGGCCTGACCGATGGTCCCAAGAATACCCTGTGTTTGCAGAATGTACCGTTTGGCTGCCGGCGAAGTCAAGGTATTGTACAGCATGAGCTGGGTGCCCAAGTCATCGTTGCCGTTGCCATGTTCATGCTGGAAAGATAGGAATAATGCCTCGCTCGGATGACTATCAAGCCAGGCGTAGAAGCCGTATAGCACATCCTCTACTGTTGCAGTTTCTGACTGCAAGGCAGTGCCGTGCCAGAACACCAAAGTCGACCTCGTTACGTCGTATGCGTATCTTAGATCGAAAGCTCGAATTCCTGCATGGAGCATTGCAGCCAGCGACTGGTTTTGACATCTGAAGAAGGATGGTTCAACATCGGTGATGTTGATCAGCTTCGTTACCGGATCAAGGTATTCCTGTGTAGTCTTGGAGAAGTTCCAGGTCGCGGCATCGTGCGTTCCAGGGATGTTCATATGCACGATCTTGGTATTATCATCGTAAGCCCTCATCCAGGTGGCGGTCGATACTTCGGCAGTTTCTGGAAGTCCGAAGACTGGTGAGCCATCATGTAGCACTTTCTCCAAAGCCAAGTCTGCTAGTGAATTTCCGCCCATATCGTGCACGTAAGATGAAGTTCTGAACAACGCTGCGACTGGCTGAGTCCAGCCAGCGACGGCTGCGAAGGTGATGAAGAAGATAGCCATTCCAGTGAATAGATACAGTGCCAGGCGGCCTTTCGACAGTCCAGCAGATGGTGCATGCATGACCGGCCATCTCTGTTGTGGACTTCAGAGTGTATGTTGCATCGTCATTAAGTCCTCCTTTGCCGCCGCACAATGGAGTGAGGTCGTGAAGATAGTTTGGCCGTTTCTAAGTTCACGTGTTATCGTCAAGTAGCGCGATTGGCTTGATCCCTGGCCGAACTCTAAAATTCGTCGTCATCCGCGTTCACGTAAGGATAATTTGATGTTTATTGTTGCTGAGTAAAGCAATCGGTACGCCCCTATTGACGATCAAGCTGATATTGCGAACATCAGTGAAGTCGTCTAACGACGACGTGGCCACGAGATTGTACCGATTCTCACCCGGACATGGCCCACGATCGCGCGTTCGTCGCGTGCGTTTCGCGTCGGATATCGGGTGCAAGTCACGCCGTAGTCTGTGAACAGTCATCATAACAGCAGATGCAGCGACTATGGGATAGCAGCAGTCGACGGCTCAAAGTATTGCTTGACATCAGCTACAGCGAAGAGGCCGCATGGGGATAATTTGAGTCGAGAGGGTACCAAGTGCATCTGGAGACATCGCTCCAGGGACGATAGATGGACAATCTGGCATGGAGCGTTGTAATGGTCGCAAAAGAAGCTTCGTTTATAAGAGGAAGCCATACCTTCATGATCTTCCCCCTTGGAAGGTGCATGCATATATTATTAGCTTGCTCCAAGCTCGCCATGCATCCGGGCTAGTGTTGCGTGAGTCGCTAGAGGTGTCCTGCTTACTTGTGACTATGGGCATGTGAAGGGCGGCAAGGGCCTGCTTGGAGCATCGGGGTCCGGGCTGACGAGGTGAGTGAATGAATGTCGTTACGAGAGGTTTGCAACAACCAGTCGTGAAACGGTATCGGGAAATGCTCAAGAACATTGTGCAGAAGCGTTACAGTACCTTGGGATGCCCCAACTGACTTCGACACGTCGACAACAGTGTCTTAAGCACCAAGCTGAATGGGGACGATGTGATTGGACAATGTCGGAGGGTCTACGTAGTGTCTTAACTTAGAATAGAGAAACGGTAGCCGAGCCAAACAAGCAAACTTGACAGCTTAAGGCTTAACTACATGCAGCTAGGATGAATGCATTGCGCCAGAGCTGAACATCCCTTTTGCTCAGATGCTCCGAACCAAATTTTGCTGAGAGCTTACGCCGTGGCGCTGGTGAGAACAGCGCCTACTGTTGCATGTGATGCTCGTATCAGTCGTTATGTCAGAACCAAGTGCATCCATGGCTGGCTGGCTGACTGACTGACGGAAAGCCTAACTTCTTGTCCTCCATCTATTCTCTACATCTCCTGTGTGCTGCCATTTCCCTATCTCTTGGATCAAGACTAACCACTGAACGGCCTTCCCCCCCACCCACAAGCTCCACTACGATCAAGGTTTCCATTCGCGGTATTGCAACATCTGGTCCTGATGAGCTGGTCTTCCTACGCCGCGCTTTCGAGGTAGAGAGCTGTTGAGGCGATATGAGCGCGGGAAGCATATTAGGTGCTCGAGGCGTGACACTGAGCCGCTTCGCTATCATCTTCTTGTTCATCGTAGCTGTGTTCTTGTTCCGCGACACTTGGTTTCCCAAGGCAGAAGAGGCATATCACAAGCATGTAGCGGACTCGCCATGGTTACACAATAACAACGACAAGTCTGCCGCTGTCTCTCCTGCCGACGATGGCAGTACGAAGCCCACGATACCAGGCACTTCTCTCGAGAAGCCACCAGTACCTGATACGCAAAACATGCCCGAATCGCTCGTCTACGATGCATCGCCAGACCCTACGCCTGAAGCCCATCTCGAGCCTGAGCACCTCTACGCCAACGAAACATGCCTACATCAACCTGGAGCAGATAAGGTAATGGTCATGCTCAAGACTGGCGCAACAGAGCTTTACCAGAAACTGCCTACCCACTTCGTCACCACGTTTCGATGCATACCCAATTTCAAAATATATTCAGACATGGAGCAGACATTTGGCGATGTGGAAATCGTTGATGCGATCAGGCCAGTCACCAAGAAGACGCAGGAAGAGCACGAGGACTTCAAGCTGTATCGAGAGATTCAAGCTTGGGCACGGGAGGGCCAAGATCTGAGCAAGCTGAAGGGAGATGGAGGCTGGAACCTAGACAAATGGAAGTTTCTGCCCATGCTGCATGATGCATTTGAGAGTGCGGACGAAGAGATTGAGTGGTTTGTTATGATCGAAGCGGACACCAGCATGTCCTGGCTTAATCTCTTGCTCTACCTGCAGACCATGAATCCCACAGAACCCTACTACTTGGGCGCGCAGAACGTCATCGGTGATACCACATTCGCGCATGGTGGCAGCGGTATCGTCATATCCCGCAAAGCCGCAGATGTCATGGAGGCAGCACGCTATAACGCAGGCAAGGATCTCTACGACGAGAAATGGGAGCAGCAAACTGCACTGTCTTGCTGTGGTGATGGCATTGTGGCGGAAGCATTCCTGGCGCTCGATATTCCCTTGACTCCCGCCTGGCCAGTCATCCAAGGAGAGACCATCAGCACAGTCGACTTTACAGACCACCACTGGTGCACACCTCCCGTGACCTTCCATCACGTTACTCCGATAGAAGTAGATAACCACTGGCAGTTCGAAAAGCAGTGGACCAACGAGCATGGCTGGAAAACGCCATACTTGTATCGCGACATCTTCGAACACTTCCTCGCCGACCATATCAGTGTCAATAGGACTCACTGGAACAACCTGTCAGGAGACAGAAAGTACGTGCGACCAGATCTTGCGAACGCAGAAGACACACCGTTCGACCAGCTGGATCAGTACGAGCGAAAATCGATTGAGTCCGAGGAGTTATGCGCAGAAGCATGCATGCACCAGGACCAAACTTGTATACAATGGATGTGGACGCCTGGAAGATGTCATCTAGGACGAGATATCAGATTTGGCAAGAGCGACGAAAGAGAAAGTGAGCATTGGAACTGTGGGTGGATACAAGAGCGTATCTCGGCATTCAAGAAGAAGTGGAAAGGGTGTGATGTTACGTGGGCGGCCTGAGCAGGTCTGTTTATTGTGTATACGGGAGGGATCGATCGACCAGAGACTCGCGCTCCAAGTGCTGGAGGCGACGGTATAGAGCAGGCGTTCAGAGTTGAGCTGGGGTTGAAACGACAGGTGCTAAGGCCACGTTTTTATGTATTTTTAAAGGCATTCGTGCGCAGCACTGGCGTAAACAAAGGCGTCGTCGTAGACTGTATATGCAATACGTCGCTTACTCTAGCCCTTTTCCAGGAGGCATGCCTTGTGACTTGATCGCAGGATCGGGAGAAAGTCCTGGATTTCTTTTGCGGGACATAATGATTTCGCTGGCGATTGCGCGACTAAGCTACATGTGCTCCTAAGGACATCCACGCAAGGCAGCGCAGTACTTGAGGGGCAGCGGCGGTTCTGCGAAGTCTCCTTGCAGCGACGATTAAGGCAATATCGCGGAAGACGGTCTCGTCGTTGTATCACGCTCATCCTTAAGTGAATCTCATGAACCATGGCGGTCGATACGGCAAATAATGGTTGGATTCGCTCAGGCTGTGAGTCGAAGCTGGGGGACATAGCAGTCAATATATATCAAGCCGTGCCAGCACACCGAGGCTCCATACATGCCCGCCTCCAGACTGGGCTCGACTGGTACATCGTGTTGACATTCTACCCCCTACCCGGATCGAAGGCGTGCCCGGGGAGCAGGACAAGTTCGCCGTGACGAAGAACATGTTCGAGATGGTGGGCGGCTGTGTGGGCTCTCGCGGATCTATGCGTGACGCGCGAGTGACACGAGCTCAAGATACGATGCAACGGTGCGAGCCGCGATTCCAGGACACATCTCTCGTTTGTTGCTCCGCCGTCATTACGACTTCACCAGTTTCATCCCCACTCCACCTCACAAGCTCTCACGGCGACACCGTGCACTGTGCCCATTCCTGTCCGCCGCAACGCAAGCGCTCGGAGCCTTCGCCGACTGCTGGCCCATGCCTTGTCCAGGGTCCATCTGCCAAGGCGCTTGTACAATGCTTGTACTTCGTGGTGGTTCGCCATTACAGGCTTGCCTCCAGCATCTGCGGGATACATGACGAATCGCTCGTGAGACCAATACCTATCAGCTGCACCGTGGCCGACCCTTTGGCGTAATATGGCAATCTGACAGCTCCTGGCCGTATGTGAATAGTGGCTTCCCCTGCTCAGACATGGCTGCGACGCCGACCACTCGACGATGGCGCGTTGAGGTCGTCATAAAGTGGGTGGTGATTGACCTTCGACTCGAAGCGGTATGTCTAGGCCCGGTGGATATTCAGTAACGAGGCACGGTACGCGTTCGGGCGCAGCAATGCCAAGGGGTAATGGACCACGAGGGACGGTAGGTGGTAGCATGCCATTGTTTGTCCACTATTCACGTTGTTGCCTTTCCTTTGACGCCTCTTCCCAACAACATCAACAACAACAACAACAACAACAGCAACAACAACAACAATCGCTGCAAGCTCTTTCACCACTTCATCAGCCCCTCATGGCGGCCAGGACTTACCAGCTCCTCGTCCGGCAGGAGATTGAGGAGCTCATCGCTGATGGCCACACACTTGTGATTGCGCAGAGCCACGTCCTGCGGTTGAATGCATGGCAGGACCTGCACCCGGGTGGACGACTTGTCATACAGCACATGGTTGGGCGAGACGCGACAGACGAGCTGAGCATGTGCGTATACCTGCCTCTGTCTTTATACTCCTGCAGCCTCGCATTCCCTCGGATGTTCGGAACGCCGAGCTGACGAAGCATAACTGACGCGCTGACAGATCCCACTCCGCGGAGAGCATTAAGAGCATGGCACGATACCGCATTGGTCGGATCGAGGAGCCATGGATCAACTTCACCCCACCCATACAAGGCGGCACCTTCCACAAACGCGCTGCAGCACTCGACGAGAAAGATACAAAGAAGATCACGAAAGGGTTATTGACACTGAGCGAGGTATCCAGCCTGGACGCGACCAACGCAGGGACATATGCTGCCGATACCATACAAAGCGAGATTGATGCGGACCTCGCAAAGTACCCGTCTCTAGATGCAGCAACACAGAGCGACATCACGAACAAATTTCGAGCGTTGCATCAACGCGTTCAAGATGAAGGCTTCTACCAATGCCATTACTCCGAGTACGGTAAAGAGTGTATACGCTATGCTGCCCTGTTCGCGCTGTTTGTGTTCTTCCTTCGGCACGAATGGTATACGACATCAGCATGCTTTCTCGGTCTCTTCTGGCAACAGATCATGTTCACCGCACACGATGCAGGCCATCGAGGCATTACGCACAACTTCGTCGTCGACTCTTTGATTGGCATCTTCATTGGTAACTTCTGCTCGGGATTGTCCATCGGATGGTGGAAGAGCAGCCACAACGTGCATCACTTCGTCACAAACGACCCAGTAGGTTTGACAGCATTTCCTAGAACACCATTACCACAAAATCTTTCCAGCTAATCATACTTCCTTCCAGGTCCACGACCCCGACATTCAAAACGTCCCGCTCTTCTCAACCTCACCCGCCTTCTTCACCTCAATCCGCTCCTCCTACTACAATGGGTTTTGCTTCGTCTGGGACGCAGCCGCCAACGTCGCAGTCAAATACCAGCGCTACACCTATTACCCCATCATGGCCGTCGCCCGCTTCAACCTCTACTTCCTCTCCTGGAGCCACCTCATCTCCCGCCGCTCCATCACCCGCGGCAGCGCCTCCTGGACCCGCTCCGTCGAAATCATCAGCATCATCTGCTACCTCTTCCTCTACTTCTACGTCCTGCTCTGGCGCAACATCCCCACTTGGTGGAGCCGCGGCGTCTTTCTACTGGTTAGCCATGTCGTTACTATGCCGTTGCATGTGCAGATTACGCTTTCGCATTGGGGGACGAGCACATCTGACTTGGGGCCTAAGGAGGCATTTGCACAGCGACAGTTGAGGACGACGATGGATGTGGCGTGTCCGAGTTGGTTGGATTTCATTCATGGAGGCTTGCAGTTCCAGGCTGTGCATCATTTGTTTCCCAGGGTGCCGAGGCATAATTTGAGGCGTTTGCAGGTTTTGGTGAGGGAGTTTTGTGAGCAGACGAAGATTGAGTATCTGATTCTGGGATTCTTGGATGGTAACAAGGATGTGCTGGGGAAGTTGCAGCAGGTCACGGATCAGGCTAAGATGATGGCGGCGTGTCAGTCGTATATGGCTGCGACTGGGGAGAGTGGTCTCCACTGAGGATAGATAGGGCCTATAGTGCAGAGATACAGACTGCATGTAAGCTGGTCGTTCGAGGCATCGCTTATTCATCGTCGGCAGGAACTCTAGACAGTGGAGACCCCCTTCTAGTGTCGTGCGACCCCCGCCCAACATCCATTCTGAAACTGCAATGTCGAAGTGACAGTCCTGATCATGCTTGTTACCCTAGGCCTATCGACGATGAACGCGGCTGCTTGTACACACCACTTGAACGAGTTAAACTGGAACAAGCACTTGCAGGCAACCCAACTATCTGTCCAATTAAGTCGGAAAAATAGCCCAGCATAGTCCATACGGGCTGCCGATATATATATATATCGAGAAAGAGATCGTTGGCTCCCGTGCATTTACAATGCTGTAGACTTCCCCGCCCGACTTTAACACTGCTTATACCTCAACACTGTCCGCCAAATTGGCTCTCTACCGCCAAAGTGCCGCCAGCAAAGACCTGCATGAGGGTGGACCCTGTCGTCACGAACAGGCGAGAAGCGTTGTTGCCAGGGCGGCAGCCTTTGTACAATATTCTTCGCATTGCGCGTCGTGCTGGCTGGCTTTCTTCACCTCTGCTGGTAAACCATATATTCGCCACTATGGCTTTGTGTCCCCTCGCCCACCTCACCGTCCTTCTCCCCCATCTTCCTCGTCGACGAATGCCATCTCCTGCGCGCTCCAAAGCTCACTGTAGATCCCGTCTCTATCCACCAACCTCTCATGCGTTCCCTGCTCCGCCACCTTCCCGTCCTTTAACACAATGATGAGATCGGAATCATATATCGTCCTTAGTCTATGCGCGATGAACACACTCGTCCTCTGCTTCTCTTTCAGTATACTGTTGATGTTATGCAGCAACGTCGCTTCCGTGTGTGTATCCAAGGCACTTGTTGCCTCGTCGAAGAATAGCAGGGGAGGATCTTTGAGGATGAGACGCGAGACGGCTAGGCGTTGCTTCTCACCGCCTGATATCATCATCCCTCGCTCGCCGACCATGGTTTTGTAGCCTTCGGGGAGGGATTCGACAATCTCGTGGATGCGGGCGCGTTTCGCTGCGGCGATGACGGCTTCGGGAGAAGAGTCTATCTTGCCGTAGCGGATGTTGTGTTCGATGGTGTCGTTGAAGAGGGGGGTGTCTTGTGGTACAACGCCGATGCTCTGGCGGAGGGATTCGAGGCTGACTTCGCGAATGTCTTGGCCGTCGATTGTGATGCGGCCACTGTCGACGTCGTAGAAGCGGAAGAGCAGGCGGAGGATGGTAGATTTGCCGCAGCCAGAGGGACCGACGATGGCGATCTTCTTGCCTGCGGGGATTGTAAGGTTGAGATTTTGGAGGATGGGGCGGTCCGGGCGGTAACCGAAGGAGACGTTCTCAAACTTGATTTCGCCGCCTTTATTCAAAAGTAAAGGTTTGGCATCCTTTGGCTCCTTGATGGCGACGTTGACCTTCTGGAGGTTGAAAAGAGTCTCCATGTCAAGCAGGGACTGCCGTAGCTCGCGGTAGACACTGCCGAGGAAGTTAAGGGGGACCGACAACTGGAATACAAGCTGGTTGACCAGAACCAGATCTCCAACCGTAAGCTGGCCAGTGGCTACACCCTGTGCTGCCATGTACATCATGCCGGTAAGTGCCGTCGAGAAGATCAGGTTCTGCCCACTGTTGAGGTATGCCAGCGAAGTCGCGACTTTCAAGCTGGCGTCTTGGTAGTTTTTGAGGGCGGTGTCATACCGCTTGACCTCGTATGCTTCATTATTGAAATACTTGACAGCTTCGTAGTTGATCAAGCTGTCCACAGCCACGGTCGCTCCCTTATTGTCGGCTGCGTTGGCTTGCTTCCTGAACTTTGTCCGCCAGGCTGTTGTTGCGATGGTGAACCAGGAATATGCGGCCATCGTGCCCACCGTGAGTGCGGCAAACTTCCAGCCGAACTGATATGTAAGGATACCGCTAACCAGGCCGATCTCTAGTGCAGTAGGTATAACGTGAAAGACCATACTTGTTAGCAGAAAGCTTATACCCTTGGTTCCGCGATCAATGGCGCGCGTCAAGCCCCCTGTCTGCCTGGACAGGTGGAAATTCAAGTCCAGCTTTAGCATATGAGAAAAGACATTGCAAGCTACTCTTCGGATGGCACTCTGTGACACAGTGGCAAAGATGGCGTTGCGAAACTCCTGGAACACTGTTGACCCGATCCTGGCGGCACCATCTGATGGATTATTAGCATAATGAGGTACGCCGAAGAATGGAACGTACATACACGAGAATATGGCTGCGCCAGCCACTGTCATAGCTGTACCTCCCACGGCGCCAAAATCAATGTTCATGGAGTCTACGATTGACTTGAAGTAGAACGGAACCTGCACGTTTAGGACCTACATAATCTATCAACGCCGCGCACGACAAGGTGGAGAGAAAGACAGTGCCCACCTTAGCGCCTACAAGCAAACCGACACTCAAGCCCACTCTGAAGCGAGTGTTGAAGTCGTTCTTGGGCCACAGATACTGCACCATATCCTTAATGATGGCCCAGTCTGCTTTCCTCTGCTCCTTGTTTGTGACCGTCTGCTCCGCGAGCAACGGATCATTCTTCGCCGCCACAGGCTTTGCAGATTTCTCATCTTTGGCTACCCTCTCGGGCACTGTCTCATGTGTTGGCTGCTGCGCTTCCTCTTGCTGCACGCTCCTTGCCCGCGCTTCATCCTTTCTGTGCCGCGGTGTCGTAGCAAAGATGCGTCGTGCTCGCCACGTCTCCTGCAACTGTATCGGAAGACTGGGCTTGATCGTCGCCGTCTTCTGCTGTGTCAAGCATGGTCGCCCGGCTACCCGCAGGCAGATGCGACTTGCTAGCATCCTCCTCGCCTCTATTGCAATATGTCCTTCATGCCATGTGAAGCATTCGCCCGCAGTAGCTTGCTTGCTTGCTTGAGGCTCGCAGAAGTTCAGCAGATATGGATATACAGTAATGCGATCAGGAGAAGTTGAGCTTGACGATGACGTCGAACTGCAGGAAGATCGCGTGCTACGTACTAGTTCTACCCTCCTCCCTATGCTATGACTATGCTTCGCGTTGCGACCTCGCCGATTCTCGGCACAGCAGACCATAAATCCACATGAGGTTAGAGTGATGATATCAGCCTTGTTATTTCACGAGCACATACGTATACAGTACTGACATGCTGTATGTCTATGCCGTTTTAGGTAATTGTCATTGTTATCGCTTCCTGCCACCAGATATCCACCATATCGTCCGTAAGGTATGTATCCATGGATGACCCACTCGGCAAGATTGCTTTGGCCCGCTCGGCTACGTTCTGCTTCACCGCTGCAAGTCATCGTCACCCACCACTCGCACGCCGATATGATAAACATTGGTGGAGACTCGCATTTGCAACACGGCACTATTATTGTTATTGACCTGTCACTGACATTGCTAACACTTCTAAAAGAGGCAATACAAGAAGCTAAGTCACCTCGATGAAAGCCGCATAGCTCTTTCATCATATCACTATCACCCTCTCGTTCTCCCCCACCATTCATGCATACATCCTACCCATACAGCTCCAGACTGTAACTCAGAAATTACCACATCCTACAAAGACCTTCCACCACAGTAGATAGCCCGTCATGGGCGACTCAGGCACCACCAATGACACTCCCACTCGTGGAATACGCATCGCCATCGATCGAGGCGGCACCTTCACCGACTGCGTTGGCAATCCAGGCACCGGCCTCATGAAAGACGACATCCTGATCAAGCTCCTCTCCGTAGACCCTCAGAACTACGATGACGCGCCCTTGGAGGGCATCCGCCGCCTCTTATCCAAGTTCACAGGCAAAGAGATTCCACGAGGCGAGCCCTTGGACACGAGCAAGATTGAGAGCATACGAATGGGGACGACCGTAGCGACGAATGCGCTACTTGAAAGAAAGGGCGAGGATATTGCTATGGTGGTGACGAAGGGATTCAAGGATTGTCTAGAGATTGGCAATCAGAGCCGGCCCAACATATTCGATCTGGCGATCAAAAAGCCTGAAGTGCTGTACAAGAAGGTCGTGGAGATCGAGGAGAGAGTGACTCTGCAGGATTATGCTGAAGATCCAGAGAGACATGTCACTGAATCGAATGCCTTGGAGGAAGCCGGAGACGGGGCGGACCTGGTGAAGGGTTTGAGTGGAGAGGCTGTAAGGGTGCTGGGCAGGCCAAAAGAGGAGGAGATCAGAAAGCAGCTACAGGCAGTGTACGACGAGGGCTTGAAGAGTATCGCAGTATGCTTGATGCATGGCTATACATACCCGCATCATGAAGCGCTTGTGGGTAGGATCGCGAAAGAGATTGGCTTTGAACATGTCAGTCTGTCGCATGAGCTTATGCCTATGATCAAGCTGGTACCGAGAGCGACTTCTGCTTGTGCGGATGCGTATCTTACTCCTGCGATACGGAAGTACATCGATGGGTTCCAGAAAGGATTTAAGGGCGGTCTGGGTACGGAAAGTGTGAAGAAAGAGAGAGGTTCGAAAGGAGCAAGATGCGAGTTCATGCAATCTGACGGCGGACTTGTTGACGTGGACATCTTCTCGGGACTTCGCGCGATATTGTCTGGACCTGCTGGAGGTGTGGTCGGGTATGCCCTCACGAGCTACGATCCGCAAACGAAGACTCCAGTCATTGGTTTCGATATGGGCGGCACTTCAACAGATGTAAGTAGATATGGCGAAGGACGTTATGATCACGTTTTCGAAACAACGACTGCAGGTGTTACGATACAGAGTCCACAGCTGGACATCAACACGGTCGCTGCAGGCGGTGGCTCACGACTGTTCTTCAGAAACGGCCTATTTGTCGTTGGACCCGAGAGTGCAGGTGCTCACCCAGGCCCAGCATGCTATCGCAAGGGCGGGCCACTTGCGATCACCGATGCCAATCTATACCTTGGACGACTACTACCCGACTTCTTCCCAAAGATATTTGGCAAGAATGAGGACGAAGGACTTGATGAGGCGGCAAGCGAAAAGCTCTTCAAAGAGCTCACAGAGCAGATCAACAAGGAGCAAGGCAAGGACATGAATCCTGATGAAGTTGCCAATGGCTTCATCAAGATCGCAAACGAGACAATGACCAGGCCTATTCGATCACTAACAGAAGCAAGAGGTCACGACACGAGCAAGCATCGCCTCGCAACGTTTGGTGGTGCCGGTGGGCAGCATGCTGTAGCGATTGCAGAAGCACTTGGCATCAGTCAAATCTTGGTACACCGTTACTCTTCAGTGCTTAGTGCATATGGTATGGCGCTTGCAGACGTCGTAGATGAGAGGCAAGAGCCAGAGTCGAAAGTATGGTCTGACAAAGACGAGAAGGTGAAGCAATCCCTCAAAGACAAGATGGAAGATCTGAAGAAGAAATCAGCCGCCACGCTTCGAGATCAGGGATTCGAGGAGTCGAGCATTCACTTCGAAGAGTACCTGAATATGCGCTATCGAGGCACGGAGTCCGCGCTTATGATCATCAAGCCGGGCGCGGATGAACCTGGCGATGGGTGGGCATTTGGCAAAGCTTTTGTCGAGCAACATGAGCAGGAGTTTGGCTTCACCCTCCCAGATCGTGACATCATTATCGATGATGTGCGAGCGAGAGGCATTGGAAAGACTTTCGAAGGTCTCGAGAAGACTGTGGACCAGCAGTTGAAGGAGATCAAACCGAAAAATCTCGGCAAAGAAGACAAAGTCTACGGCAGGAGAAAGGTGTACTTCGAGGGTGGCAGACAAGATACTGCTGTCTACAAGCTCGAAGACCTCGCAGTCGGAGACCGCATTAAAGGCCCCGCCATAATTGCAGATGGCACGCAAACAATCGTGGTCACGCCAGAAGCAACTGCCCTGGTCATCGAAACGCATGTAGTGATCAACATTGGCGAGACTGGTTTTCAGGACAAGCAGGTCACTACCAAAGAAGTCGACCCAATCATGTTGAGCATATTCGCACATCGCTTTATGGCTATCGCTGAGCAGATGGGTCGTGCTTTGCAGAAGACCAGTGTCAGCACTAACGTCAAAGAGAGACTCGACTACTCTTGCGCGCTTTTCGACGCAGACGGAGGCCTTGTCGCTAATGCGCCGCATTTGCCTGTCCACCTGGGTAGCATGTCGACATGTGTCCGGAAACAAGCAGAGATCTGGCGTGGCAAGCTAAGAAGGGGCGACGTGCTGGTGTCAAACCATCCTATGTTCGGGGGTACTCACTTGCCAGACATTACCGTCATCACGCCGGCCTTCAGCGGTGATAAGATAGTTTTCTATGTGGCATCGCGTGCACATCATGCTGATATCGGTGGCATCCTTCCTGGCTCTATGCCACCACATTCGCGAGAGCTCATCCAAGAAGGCGCGAGAATCAAGACAGAAAAGCTGGTATCAGAGGGCCACTTCAATGAGCAGCGTATCACGGAACTATTACTACATGAGCCAGCACAACACCCAGGCTGTAGTGGTACACGCTGCTTGCCTGACAATCTCAACGATCTGAAAGCGCAGATTGCAGCTAATCAAAAAGGCATCAATCTCATATCAACGCTGATCGAAGACTATGGTGAGGACGTCGTACAATTTTACATGCACAACATCCAGGACAACGCTGAGCTGAGCGTGCGAAATCTCCTTAAGGACGTCTCCAAACGCTTCGAGGGTCAAGACTTATCCGCGATAGACTACATGGACGACGGCAGTCCTATTCGACTGAAGATCACGATCGATGCCGAGAAAGGTGAAGCTGTCTTTGACTTTACCGGAACCGGACCTCAAGTTTACGGAAATTGGAACGCGCCCGAAGCAGTCACCTACTCTGCGATCATATACTGCCTCCGATGCCTGATTAGCGAGGACATTCCACTGAACCAAGGCTGCCTCAAACCTGTACAAGTCATCATCCCACCGAAATCGTTCCTCTCACCTTCAGGTACTGCGGCTGTCGTCGGTGGCAACGTCTTGACTTCACAGCGCGTCACGGACGTGGTACTGAAAGCATTCCGGGCCTGCGCCGCAAGTCAGGGCGATTGCAACAACTTGACGTTCGGCTTCGGTGGCAACGTCGCCGGAGAGGAAGCAAAGAAGGGTTTTGGGTACTACGAAACCATAGCTGGAGGAAGTGGCGCAGGTCCAACTTGGGATGGAACTAATGGCGTGCACACCCATATGACGAACACGAGAATTACGGACGCTGAAGTGTTTGAGCGAAGATATCCTGTCATATTGAGGGAGTTCAGTCTCAGACCGGAAAGCCATGGGAAGGGACAGCACAAGGGTGGTGATGGTGTCGTCCGAGATATTGAGTTCCGCATCCCCGTGCAGGTGAGTATACTTTCTGAAAGAAGAGTGTACCATCCGTACGGACTTGATGGTGGCGAGGACGCGGCTTGTGGACATAATACTTGGGTTAGGAGGGTGCCGAAGGTGAAGGGGAGTGATGCGGACAAGGGCGAGAGCAACGGCTCTGCAAAGCAAAATGCTGGAAAGGAAGACGAATACGAGGAGCTGCATGTCAGTCTGGGATCGAAGAACACGGCGAGTATGCAGCCTGGGGAGAGGATCATTGTCAAGACTCCTGGAGGTGGTGGATGGGGCCCTACGGGTAAAGGGAAGGAGCATGAAAGGGTTGAGGATCCGAAAAAGGCGTGGAAGGGAGGGAGTGTGGCTACGAGGCAGGGCGAGGCGGAAGCGAGTGCGTAGCATGGGATAGGTACTACGTAGTTGGGATGTGATGCACAAAGTTCCACGCATCTTGTGTCTTTCATGCCTCCTGATGCGATCATGATCATGTGTACGAGTCTTGTGTAGAAAACATGTGCCATAATCACCATCGTCGAGGGAATGAGGAACGTATACCAAGAATTTCTTACCTTAGGACAGTTGCATTTCAGAAAAGTCATAACTTATAATTTAAGGGACTCATTTGGATATGAACTATATCGACTTTCCGCCAAGACCAATCCCCGCTAGCGGCGGTCTCGGCTGAGCCAATAGCGATAAAAGTCTATGCTTCGTCCCGTCGAACACAAATCCGTCTTTCCCCAAACTGCCATCTTCCTTGACTGCACATCAACAAAGCGCCAGTACACAGCCGTCAACAGCATTTTCTGTCGCCATGATACGCTATGAGTGATGTCGTGTCTACAAATCCGCCATCTGTATACGAGCCACTTCCAGCAGAGCACATCCGGCTCCTCACGCTCGAGCCAGGCGAACTTGAAAGTCCCATCGTCGCAGAGCTGCAGCGCGTCCCGCTGTCCAAGATCGGGGTAGCAAACTTCCGCACTGGCAATATCGATGGCGTGGTACCCAAAGAGCGAGATGCGTCTCTTGAGTACGAAGCTATTTCGTACTGCTGGGGAGCCTTGGATCTTCCGAAAAGCATCCACCTGACTAGTGGCGCAGAGCTACGAGTAACTGACTCCCTTTATTCCGCACTGATCTCCTTCCGGCGGCAAGACCGGGTCAGATGTCTCTGGGCAGACGCCGTGTGCATCAATCAAGATGATCTCGAAGAGAGATCTGCGCAGGTTGCGCTGATGGCTGAGATCTTTCGAAGGGCCTCGCAGGTACTGATATGGCTAGGTATGCCATCGATTGGTAAGGTGGAGACACTCGCTTTTGCCACGCTCAACGCACCCGTTAGTCCACAGGGAAGTCGCCCGCGTGCTGAATTACTCCATCTCCTTGACGAGCATCTTGCAACGACAAGGCAATGTGCGTGTTGCGGTGATGCACTTACCTTTGTTCCACCTGCTACGCTCGAACAGGCTCTCGCAGCAGTGGCGAAACTCCTTGAGCGACCGTGGTTCGAGCGGCTGTGGGTTGTGCAAGAAGTCGCCCTAGCATATCGCGTTACGATCTACTGTGGGTTCCATCATGCACCATGGAATGTATTCACTGAGGTCTCCAGGGTACCTGGCCAATTTAAGGGGGACTACGAGTATCAGGATAGGGACATACCTTACACCTGGTCTCGTGCAGCTCTGCGTCAAGTCTGGGCAAGATGCAACTATCTCAATCAGCTACGTGCTCGCAATCGCCTGCAAGGCTGGCTTCAAAACTCATTCCGACCTACAGCTTTGTGCAAAGACCTTCTCATGCTGTCGCACCTCGAGTGTAGAGATCCACGAGATCGCATCTTTGGGGTGAGCAGAGTTCTTGGGCTTGAAGGCTTCAACGAACTGCGCCCAGATTATAACATTGAGGTTCCAGAGCTGTACAGGCGCACAGTAGCCATCTATTTGACGGCCTCTGCGAATAGAGCTGGAGGTCGCGGCGCGCAAATGCTCGCACTTGCGGGGACAGAATACTTCGAAGCTGAAGTCAAGCATCGACCTTCGTGGGTGCCTCATTTGCATCATCTTACAGAACGTTCGAGGTCGAAACATACATACTACCAGTGGAGTTTCGCAGCAAGACAACACTATGCTGACGCGATCGAGTTCCGGTGCAAAGTCTCGCCAGACGATCGTCAGACACTTCTTGTTCGTGGGAAGATAATCGGGCAGGTCACAGATGTGCTTAATGGATCGGCGTGCCCATCCAAGCATGTCCATCGACGTAGCGGCAACAAGTGTTCACATACAGAAGGTGTGGCTCTGCTTCAGTGGCATATGCGTTGCCAAAACTACCAGGCAGAAAAGCTCGAAATTGGTGATCACTCGTCTGCTGTCGCTCGCACCACCTCGGATATCTTTAGAGATCACTGCATCCTGAATGGGGCCGAAGAAATGCCGGTGGTATATGCCAGTACTGTCGAACCCTGGATATCTGAAATCGCACAGTCTGAAGACCTTGCTGACATAGAGAGTCTGATACAGGACCTCAGGCCTTATATCACTGGGCATCCTATTGACAGGGAACGCAATCTGTGTCTGCTCAGCCTCGACGATGGGCTCCGCGCTGGTTGGGCACCCCCTAAAGCAGAAATTGGAGACCTCGTGTGCTATATTGCTGGATCGCCATATCCGTTCTCCGTCCGTGCTTCTGAGGGTGATACACACACGTTGCTCGGAGATGCATTCGTCCATGGGTTTGACGAAGCAAAAGTGCTTGACTTTGACCAAGAGCTCTGGCCAAAGGTCTTACGAGAATTGAAACTTATTGATCAGCAGCTCAAGGAGCCAGGCGAGAGCGCGCAGAAACATAACGTCCATCGAGATCAGGCCAAGGCATTGAGAAAACAGCGTCAGACACTGCTGCAGCAAGTCAAAGACATGTATCGCACTGCTGACGAAGCGCTGGGGTGGATCAAGCTGCGGTGAAATGTGCGCGCACGTATTCCGCTTAAGCATGAGAAAACTGAAGCGAGGACGTCCTCAAGACAGTAAAGCATAACAGATTACATACGAAACTTGACCTCCCGCTAGCCGTGTATTGTGAACTACTGCGCAGTGCCTGCACATACAAAGGAAATTCCTCCACTCCTCGTTCATCCTTCGCGCCCAGCCAACCGCAAGCCAGTAAGTTTGGTTGTCAGCTTCGCACCCTTCGAACTCCACCACACACCACCACCATTTCAACATTCGACATCAAAACGACCTCAGCGTCGGTCAGGGCTGACTCCCAGCCTTATCGGACCTTTCTACACAATCATGAGCATGAGGACAGGATTTACAGAATGCCAGGAGATGGCTTACTGGAGGCGAAACAGCTCTGGCGGTCTGCTTTGAAGGAGAAGTGGCTCTGGCGACTTGTCTGGCTGCTGTATTTTCGGTACTGCGTGGCGACTTCTTCGGGGGTGACTTCTTGGGCGATGACTTCTTGGGTGGTGACTGTTTAGGTGGCGATTTGGCAGGACTCCTCTTGGAGGTGTTCGGAGACTGTTCAAACTTGATCGACTTCTTCGAGTTGTTTGGGGCTCCTCTCTCCGACCTGGTCGGCTTCTCAGAGTTCTCGGCCGTCGAGGTCAACAAGTCAGATCCTCTTGAAAGATTCTGCTTCGGCGACTTCCTTGACTTATTCACGCCATTTGGTTTCTTGGAGTCCTTGGCAGCTGGCTTCTTCAGTGCCGCGATCTTCTTGGTGGCAGTGCTCTTCTTCGAAACACCACTCTTAGCATTCGTCGCTGCAGCAGCACGCTTAATGCCCGAATTGGCAGTAGCCTTCGCCTTGGCTGCGATGGTCTTGGCCTTCTTGACCACCTTCTTCGCAGGTTGCTCTGCGGCATCAACAGCAGCCTTGGTCGCCCTGGCTTTCTCTGACGCCTTGATGCGCGTGCTTCTTCTAACTCCGTCAGGCGCCATGACGATAATGCGTATCGATCAGGTCCTCCAGCTTTGGACGTGTTAGCCTGCTCTGGTTTCCAACATGAGATTGCTCGTCGTAGGCGCTCACCTATCGGTTGCGTAGTCCCTCAGTTCCGCGACAGGCTGCGTCGGTTCTGGTGCCTCCCCGATCGTGTCGCAAGTTGTACAAGGTCTTTAAACTAACGTAAGTCAATACCAAGAGACCGGCAATGACCAAATCTTGGACTTCCTCGATCATGAAGCCTTGAACGAGTGAACGAACCGAATCTCAGACGCGTGGATCTCATTTCATGCAAACTGCATTGTTTACTCCATATCTTGGTGTCCCCACCAAAAGAATGTGCCCCGAGCGCCATCCAATCTAGATTTGCTTTTCCCATCGATTCACATTCCTGAGTGCATGACAATCATTACTGTATCAGAACGCCAGTCAGAACGAGCTTTTCTAGGTCAATGATGCAGAAAGTCGATATATATCTGCATGCATAGCGCGAGCGCTGTCGGTTGATCAGACACACTCCGAACTCTTGTCCAACAGGCTTCTATAGCCAGATGGACGGTGTGCGCTTCATTCTACCGGGCCTGCACGCCATTCGTCAAGTGTGCCATGCGCTGGTTCATGAAAGCGAAGAAGCTGACGGGTGAAGCTGAGATGCCCATGCTGTAGATGAAGCGGCTGGCGAGGTAGCTGCCGAAAATGGCACGGAGGTAGCTCTCAGGTACCTGTCATATCATGTTAGCACTTTCAACGCGTATGTGCTACGGTGTTGCGAATGGCTTACTCGCTCGAGAATCTTCTCCAAGCCAACCTTCTGCAGTAGAAGGTTTGGCAGAGCATCGTTGAGCACACTTCGTCTCAAGTTGATGTTGTCCCAGAGGGTGGTGCTCTGCAGCTCCTCGTCCATCCTCGTGATAGCATTGCTGAGTTGGTCACTGAGGATACTCCTCGCGACACCAGATTGTTCGTTCTCGCGCCAGATAGCCTCGAACTCAAGTCGTGCGTTCTCCTGGATGGTGTGCTGTACTTGGCGCACGTAATCTTGGTAGAAAGGTGGCACAGTTCCGTCCTTGTGGACACACATGTTCTCCAGAAAGCTTGCATCGTCAAAGGATAGAGATGCCAGAACTTCAAGAGACGAGCTGGTGACACCTCCCTTGTTCGCTGAGGCATCCTTGAACACGATACAGCCTGCTTTCTCGAGGCGCAGCTTGGCTTCTTGCGTGATGAACAGATTTGCACCTTCAACGATGTACGGGATGATCGCCTTGCCCTTCGAGATGAGCTTCGCTGCACTGGTGCTGTCGATCGACTCTGGTCGACCTCCGCATGGCACAAACGTGTCATACTTCTCATTTTCACTGCTTCGCAGGTGGAACGTGTTACGAAATGTGGTGCCATTGTTGATAACTTCTCCGGATGGTAGAGTGATGTTGTTCTCGTCGACGAGCACGCGGTAGCCAGCTGGCGAAAGCTTCGTCGTGTCGTAGTTGACAATCATCTTGCGCTCCCTGGCTAGGCGTACAAGCTCGTCCTTATTCAGGCCGTGAGGATCGACAAGCACGCCAGAGCCATCCACGATTGCGCAGTACTTCTCCTGTCCTAGCAGAATCTCGTTGGAGCCAAGATCGCCATCTGGTCCACCGGTCTGGAGCTTCCGGACTTCACTCTCGTCCAGGTTGAGCTTCCTGTATATCCCCTTCACGTATTCTCGAACTGACAGTGTAGTCATACCGTAGCTATCGTGAGGTATGCCACCAAGCTTAGGTGACTTGCCGGTGAAGAATGACTTCCACCACGGAGCTCCACGATCACGCGCGTGCTCAGTCGCCCAATTCACTAGATCAGCAGTGTTCTCGTCTGGTCCCATGAACAAGATCTCTTCCTTGCCATGCAGATCGACGATAGGGTCCTTTATACCAGGGCTCGTAGGTGGTAAGAGCAGGTCCATGATGGAGTCGATGTACTTTTGGAAAGCCACAGTTGCTTGGTCCTGGTGTTGGTAGTCAAGCAGAATAACACCCTTGCTGCCGCCTTCTGGAATGTCTTTGTTCTTGCGCTGCTGTGTGTTCGCCAAGTTGTAGTTTTCGTCGAACAGAGACCGAGCGTTGATTGCATACGCTTCGCGGCTCCTAGACTTGACGATACGAATGCCACCACGAGCGATATCCCTGAACCGCAGGTGGAAGCCTCTGAACTCGGAGCTGATCACCAAGAACATGCCGTAGAGTGGTTGCGCATACTCTTCAGGTGGAAGGAATGAGGGATTCAGGCGGAAGCTCAAAGCAACCTTTGTTGGTGTGTAGAAGTTCGTCTTGAGTACTGCGTTGTTGAAGACTCGGAAAGCTGTCATGACCATGTCGTGATGCTCGTTGATCACAGTCTTCGAGATCGTGTCCCTCAGCTCATCATCGGTAAGCACACGTTCCACTTTTGTGCGCAGGTATGAAATTGTTGGTAGAAAGTCATCGCGCTCGCCTCGTGTCTGAACGTAGTGCGTGCTGGCGAATGACAGGTACAGTGATCGAATAAGGTCGGGGTATTGATTGATAATCTCCAAGATGTAATCGGCTGTGAAGGTCTCCGTGCGCAGACGCTTCTTAAGCTTGGTGAGTAGCTCGGCATGAACGCTATTGCTGTTGTCGAGCAGCGTTCGAAGGACGTCGTACTCGCTTCCCAACCTGTTCAAGAAGTGTTGCACGAAGACCCACACGCAGTGAGCGTAGATAGATTCCTGTAGTGAAAGCCTATTACTGTTGAAATGTGCCTGGAACTTGTTTTGAGGAATGCAGTAAAGTAGCGAGACCTCCTTCATCACCTGATGAATGCTGGATTCAATCGGGGGGTGTTGAGGTGACACGCTTGGCCCGGGTTTCAGATAGATGGACATAATGGTGATGCTATTGCTGAACTGCTCCACGTACTTCCTGGACGACGTGAGGCCATAATAGTGGTATAGATCGCTCAACGAGGAGAACAATCCAGGAGCGGTGCCCTGCTTGAATCCAATAACCAGTCTCTTCTCGCGTGAGTTTTCGACATCGTACATATCGATTACAGGTCCTGTTCGCTTTGCGACTGCGTCCATGACCTCTTGGTATATTTCACGGGTGTTGCTCGTTGTCTTTTGCAAGAAACGCTCGTCTCCCAGCTCTTCTACGCGCTTCTCGCTGGGTGCTGGACTCTTGTTCTTGAAGCTCGACTGGTAGACGAAATAGCATCGTAGCGACTGATCATTGCCGCCAGAAAGACTGCTTGGCGATCGGAAGGATTCTACACGATAGCTGTTCAGACCTCTGCTGCCGTCCAAGTACTTCTGTTCAAGTCTGGTCTCAAACTGCGAGCCATTTGGTGCCGTCACGCCCGGAAGACTCGTATCGATGTACACTGCATGGTCCGTAGCCTCCTTGTCCAGTCGAATCTCCAGCTTCTTGTCATCTCTGGCATACGCTGCCACCTTGGCCGCATACAGTGAGTGCACGTGACTCACAATGGCGTCGACAGTCTCCGTGCTGAAGTACATGTCGTCGATACCGAGCTCGTTGTAGAACCACTTGGTCTCTGGTTCAACCAAGTCCGCAGGGATGAAGCCTTTGTCTTCGACCTGGTCCATAACCTCTTCCATCTGCTTCTCTTTGCCCTCGAATTTGGGCGCAACATAGCCCGAACCCTTCTCATGGAGCACTCTATGCGGTAGCGCTCCTGGAACGCTCAGATGTGTGGGTTGCGGCGAGGGCTGACGTCCTGGTGTCCGTATAACCGGGTCCAAGAGCTTGTTCTTTGGCGCCTCACCATTAACGACCCCGTGGGAGACGCCATTTCCCTGTATTTCCACCATCTTTGCAGCTCTTGTATATCGTTTTCGGTAGCGCGTTATTGTGGTTGGCAACTGCTACAATTGAGTCAGACTAACAATGGCAGGACCGATAAAATCACAAAGCGCCGAAGTTGTTGCAGCAAAATCGTTAGAGCTAGATTCTTGTCAGGTGGTGAGGCTGACCGCCTCCTCCATATATGATGCAAGAGTATCTTTGCTATGGCGCAGCTCCCTCTTCGTTTGGTAACATGAAACTCACCTTATCGAGGCCAATCACCTGGGCCCGTGGCTTGTATCAAGTCCAAGTCCGTGCCTCGTGCTTACTCTGCAACGCCCTTTGTCTGGGAAGCATCGATGGCAAGCTTTAGCATGAAGAAAGTGCAGTGATGAGAAAATGCCGCACCAAGAGATATACGCCAACAGCTCCGAATATAACGCAAAAGCTCGTTTCATGCACGATCGTGGCACTCTTACACAATTTTTACTTAACAGCGCCTATTGTCGGCATAACACGACGACACGAGCAGCGCCAAGACGCCATTTCCCACGCGTTCGCATCCAGCCGGACCCACAAAACCAGGTACACGTAGATCTAGCGTATCCTGGAGACCCCAGCTTTGGTGCGGCTCTCGCGTTGTTATTCTGACACAGTGTTCACTAACTTCAATCGTTGCCAATGAGAATGCTTTTGCGGCGGCACGAGCGGTGTTCTCGTGCTCTGATCCCCTCGTTGCCTCGTTCGAGCGCTTCCGACCCCCCCCCCACGCCCCCCTATCCTGAGCGTCGGAATCGCCTGCCGATGCGATCGGATACGAAGAGCGGGACAATGGCCGGTCATGCCGATTTGCTTTGCCGGGATCACGTCAGGTGGCGGCGGCTGTGGCCGGCAGCGATGAAAATGGACCTACTAGCAAAATCATGTGGAACTCGTGACATTCCCGATATATCATGCCTTCGACCAGCGTGACCTTCGGCTTCCAGCTGATACGCCGGCGTGTCCGAACACCGCCGACGGTGACGACAGCGTGCGTGAGTCGAGCCAAATGCTGACGAGGTACATACGCCGCTACCCTGCAGACATAGCAGGCCATCAGATTAGGTGACGCTGACTTTGTCGTTGCCGCGAGGTGCCCAAGGTGTTTGACTTGTTGGCAGCAGAGGCACGACGTCACGATGTTATGGTAATAGGATAGGACGACGGGTACCATGGAGGAACGTTCCAGAGATATGGCCAGGCTTGTACGATGCGCAGTGAGGTGAAGTGAGGTGAAGTGGCGACGCTCTTTCCTTCCATCGGCGTGCGGGCTCACCACGACCGGCACGTTACAATCAAGATCACTGCCGTCAAGAAACGCACAACATCAGAGCAGCACAACATGCCGATCACCAATAGGGATTGCAGAATTCGCCACGACATCCGCATTGACGTACCTGGAGCTACGCCAAGAATGTCCTGACCAGGGAGAGACTGCACCTGCTAAAGTCGCTGAGAAGTGCAACATTCTGCTCAAGCGAGAGATTCAACATTGCAAGAGCTAGAGTACAACACTGAGACAGCCCTGAGAATGATGGCAGAGGAGCGGATCGATAGAGACAAGATCGAATGTCTCGACAACGGGCCCGACAGGAGAGATGCACGTTTCCAGGAGATCCACGACAGGTCCCCGAATGTGGACCAAATCGCTTTTAACAGCACTTCACCCATCACGCCGGACGAGTCGGACATCGGTGATCACGTACAAAGAGGGCAGCGCCGTTGACGTTGTGGAGGACGATGTTCATTCTCCTTGGAGTCGGAGTGGTGCATTGCAATGTCGTAGCGGTGGGTGTTAGCATTAGGTATCGTCCTATATATGATGCAACCATCAAATGATTTTACGTGCTCTTCGTCTCTGCACTGCCTTTCCTCCAGTGATTTGCTCTCAAGTCCTGTGTAATATCCTCTTCTCATCGCTCTGCAATCGCTTGGCTCCTTGCTCAATAACAGAGGTAGCTGAAAATGAAGTTGTCGTAGCCTCCCTCAGCCGGTCTGGTCAAGTTCGCTTCACCAGGGTATGTGAGCTCGATGTAATCGCCTGAGCACTTCTCGGTTCTGAGCACGTATCAGCATTTGATCATTCTCATGCGCGATAATGGCAAGGAAGACTGACCCGTAGAATTTGCATCCAGATGCCCCATGCTCTGTCGAATTGTCAGGCCCGACTGAGCTTACTTGGCCGGCAAGCTCTTCAGGCAGGGTGTCTATGCTTGTTAGTGGCGGAAGTGGTTGCACTCCCAATTCGACGTTTGCTTACTGCATTGAGCAGGATTCCTCAAGATATGCTGGCAATCGCCTTTCCATGCTGCCTCTGTGCAAAAGTACACGCCAACAAGGGTAGGCGCGAGAATGTGAAGGCCAAGATCTGCAACGCTTTCTGTTGGCAGAGCGTTGGCAGTGCTACGGAACGCCCCAGCGATTGCGAGTAGCTGTATGACATTATGCATGTTGAGAGATGTCGCGAGCTTTGTGTATTGCAGTGGAGGAGTCTCAGGTTTGTTGAATTATTGAAGACAGTCGGCACTTATATCGATTGCTGCCAAAGGACCCTTGCGGAATGTATGCAGGTCCAAGATTGCACGACGGACGAGCAGGTCTCACAAGCTGTCGTGTAACAGTGCACAATGCAAGACACCTATGACCGCGTGGCGCCAACGCGAGAGATGAGGAATTTGAGTACTGCAACAATCGTGACCAGTCGCACGGTCCTGATGCTGGCCTCCCAGGCGTCAAAGACCGCTGATGCGCTGGGCTGTGCCAGCTGAATCTGGAAAGCAGCAGTAAGTTTTGTCAGACGGAAAGAGTCGGAAACTGTGCTCAGCACGACTGTCTCTTGAGGACGTGTAGCAATACGAAGAAGGAAGTGAGGGAGAGCGAAAGAAGACGTGTTTGTGGAAGGGGTGATGTACTGACAGTGCACGAAATGGCAATGTGGGAAAGCCCACTCTGCCTCTTGATCACAAGGAAGCGAGCTAATCTCCTGCTACAGAGTGAGCCCGCCATCCAGTATAAGATTCTGACCAGTCATGGAGTGATTCAGTGCCAGTGCTCTCACAGAGTTGGCGCAATCCTAGATCCATTAGTCATGCTATTCTCAAGAGGAGACATGCGTAGACATACCTCTACAGTCGCAAGTCGCTTGAGCTTTGTGTTGTTCTTCGCGGCTTCTCTCTTCTCCTCGGAGAACTTCATACCCCACTCTGTCAAGAGAAGGCCAGGACTGACAGAGTTGACCCGTATCTTCGGCGCAGCGATCACGGCTAGGCACTTTGATAGGTGGATAGCTGCAGACTTTGTGACAGCATAAGGTAACGATGATCCGCCCGGCTTCAGGCCCGCAACGCTTGCAGTGGTAATGAATGCACCTTCTGACTTCTCCAGTTCAGACTTTGCGGCATGCATCAGCCAGAGGTGTGCTTTCACGTTGTACGTGAAGCACCGGTCCCAGTCCTCCTCAATCATGCCCTCCTCGAGGTTAGAAAAGTTCGTGATCCGAGTCCAGCCAGCATTTGATACGACCACGTCCAGTCGCCCAAACTTGGCAACAGTCTGCTCGACGAGGTTCTGTATCACCGAGCGATCGCCAACATCTGCCTGGAATGATGCGAACCGTGGCGACTCAGATGACTTGGTTGTGCTCGGGATCTGCTCTAGCTCGCTAAGCAATGATTTTGCTCGTTCTTGGTTGTTGGCGTAGTTGATAGCCTGACAACCGAACAATCAGCCGTCAATTCCTCTCATTCTGATCGAAACTACTTACCAGTCGAAAATCAGGCGCCAATGCACGTGCTATCTGTGCACCTAAGCCGGCTGTCCCGGCTGTAATCAGTGCTACCTTCTGGGCCATCGCAGCTCGTGTGGCAATCTGTTATGGGGAGAAGAGATGTACAGAGAAAGTGAAGGCGTGATGGCTTGATAGACATGCAATAACAGATCTCTTGTACTCAGCTTCTATGCATCTCACGCTCGCCGGCAACGGCATGTGGCCAACGGAACTCGCCCGCCCCGCTCGATGTTCCATGGCGTAGAAGTCCGGACGGCTTGATGCACGTGACCACTTGATGCACGGATTCTACGCGTCAACGCGTCTACTTTGATTGCTATTATCACTACTAACATGGACCTAATCGAGCTGGCATTGAAGGACCTTACTCTCTAAGACAAGCCTAATATATCTTAGGTTGCTAAGCAATATAGTATGCATCGCTCTACGCTGTTAAGGCGGTTTTATAGTAAGACATCTACTAAGCAAGCCTAATATAAG
>KZ106720.1:0-55086 GCA_000504385.2 Exutisphaerella laricina CBS 326.52
TCTCAACGCAAAGGCATCCTCCCACCCGGCGTCCAAACCGCTTCCACAATCGTAAACGTACTCGTTTCATCCAGCCTATATTCGTCCTTGAACTTGAACCCCGCATCAGCCTGCCGCAGAAGTGCTTTCTTCTCCGCCAAAGTGCGGACTTTCCCATCGCAGAGCGCCTTGACCACCAAATCCATCACGTACGCCGTCTGGATATTCGGCGCCGCCGCCGCCGCGACAGCAGCAGCGGGCTTAGCGGTACTAGTAGTAGTAGTAGTAGTAGTAGTAGTAGTAGTCGTAGTAGTGAAGCTGCTGCTGCTGCTTGATTCGGCGGCGGCGGCGGCGGCGGGCACACCTCGTTCAGCCCAGAGGATCTTCGCGCCTGGTTTGAGAGCCGGCACGAGGTTGCGGAGGGCCTTGAGGACGAATTGGTCGGGCCGGTTGTGGAAGATCAGGCCGAAGAAGTAGTAGTCTGCGTCCAAGGTATTGTTGCGTTCCTGGGGTTGATGGAAAAAGTTGTCATTCGTGGTGTGGATACGGGCCTGCAGGTCTTCGGGAATCGTCGAGGCGACGGATGTGCGTTCTGCGCCTGGGAGATGGTGGATGACGAAAGATAGCTTTGGGAAAGCTTGTGCTAGGGGGACGGCGACGACGCCGCCGATGTCGAGAATCTTTGCTTCTGCGCCGGAGGCGATGCTGGCTTGGGCTTGGAAGTATTTCAGTGCTGCCGCGGGTGCTTGCTGTTCCTCACCTGCGAAGATATCGCACATGGCGCTGCCGAGTTGGCGTTGAACATCCGGGTCCTCGATGGGGTATTCGAAGCCTGTCTTGTCGGTATCGTCCGGCAGATTGAAAGGAGTATGGTTCGGTTCCGGGGATGTTGGCCGTTCCTCGGTGCCATCGGAGACGCGTGTTGACGAAGAATTAAGACGGGTCTGGTGCCAGCCTATCAAGTCCATCAGGCTTTGATGCTGGGCGAGCTGCCTAGTGTCAACCGTATGAGCAACATAGCCTGGCTCAGGCTCGTGGAACAACCAGAACGTCATCGCATAACGCAACACGCGCTTCAAGTCGCTCTCGCTGACGCCACATTTGGATGCCAGCTCGTCGTATGATATCTCCCCGTCAAGTGGCACGTGTTGTGGCACATTGAATTGGTGTATGAAGTGCCAGACCATCTGCGTAACCCAAGCCGAAGGTCCCGTTGTCTTGTTGTATCTCGCAAGTTCGCCCCGCGAACCTCTAACAAGGTCGTTGAACTTGTCACTTGTCGCAATGGCTTCAAAACGAATGTGCTGCAGGTCATCTGGCAGGTCGAAGATGGTATCCCTTTGCGAGTCTGGTGGCGCAACCCGCCCTTCGATGATCAGAGCCAGATCCAGCATCCTCTGAGCGAGCTCCACGAGCGACGGCTCGTTACTTTGCATCTTGGTGTATTGATTGTCTAGCAATAGGTATGGCGCGGCAATGTGTGGAACTGGCTCGATCTAAACTTGTTGTTGTATTGTTTTCATCAGGTGAGATCTTGTCCGACTATTTGGTAGTACAAGATGCGGCCGCTAGTGTCCACATAAATCCTGGATAACGCTTCCGTCAGAAGCACTTGTGCTATCCGGTTGCGGTTGCACAACTTCGAAGTTTTGTCCGAGCTTGCGAGGGTTCGGGTGTCGCTTTTCCGGGTCCCTGGAGTTAACATCCTTGTATTGCTTCAGGCCGACCTCGGATGCATGCCATGATATGACCAAGTCGAAGCATGAATCTCTTCGGTTTTGCATGCGGCAAAGGTAGCTCCGCAAGTGTAGCGCTGCATGTCCTGTAAAAGTAGCAACTGAAGACTGCTTACAGAAAATCAGATATCAATGTGTCGTGGCTCGATAACTCGTGGATGAAATACTGCGTTCCTCAAGACAAACCACAGAAGCGTTTTAGTCATTGCATGGAAAACCGATGCCAGGAACGACAACGCCAATGCAGTGGAAGTCCCGGTGCGATCTACTGAGGGCGGGCTGGAATGGGACAATGCTCGCCAGGAGGAACTGCCAGTATTCGCAGGCAGTCGAAGGATCTGGAGACATTATTCACCAGCAGGCACGCTTCTGGCCAGTGGTGTCGAAAGGAGCAGCTCCTGATCATCAGGGTCCGCGCGCGCGCAGCCTTCAGACCCAACAACGACATAGATCTGAGGCCTGACGCTTGCTTGCTATGGCGCCTAGTCGTCGTAGATATATTTCCATGACTTGGAGACCGGCCTTTGCAGAAGACGTCGGCTATACCTGCTGTTGCGCCGGTGGGTTGGTCAAGACAATTACCATATGACAGAGTGGTAAGGCTGATGCTCGCAAGACGATTCGGTGGAGTATCTTCCCCGGGTTTGCAAAGAGTGCTCACTGGTTTGCGTATCTGCTATGGTAAGATGGTAAGTGAGCTCGTCCCCTCTACTTCACCCTGCATGAAGTAAGACCTCCCCAGGCCAAACAATGCATGGAGTCGCCGCAGGCTATGCGGCCTTGCGGCCGTGCTCGGCACGAGCATTAGCTTGACCACTCTCGGGCAGGCGGCAGGATGCCGACTTTCAGCTTGCTTTCTTTGCGCCACGACATGCGGTACTTCTGCAGTATTCCAGGCTAGTCGAGATCTTAGTTGGTTGTGATAACAACTAGATGGGAGAAGACGGGTCCTCAACGGTGACTTCGCGAAAGCTACATACAGTACCTCACCCGGCGACTGGCCACTTTGACAGGCTGCAGTAGTGTGCTTGCAGTTGATGCAGGAAATCAATTGCGTTCCTACCTCTTGCATTGCATACGTTTCGTATGCGTAGATACGTGTACGTCGTTGCGCTTGCCGGAACCAAGGCTATCAGTGGTTCGTCTGGAGCTCGGTTACAGTGAGTGCATATCTGTGGAGCTGTCAGTCAACATCTGTAGTGGACCTGGTTTCACAAGACACGAGCGTAATAAGACAAGCATATGCATATTGACATGTTACACGAGCAGTTTGCTGAAAGGTCGAGAGTCTAATGGTTCGAGTCTCCGCTCTTTGTGTCGGCATATTGAAGAGCGAATGTCGGCAGGCAGTTGGCGACCACTGAATGCTAGATTAAGAGGTGTGCTCGATTCCGGTGTGCGGTGCCAGGAGGTGGTTGTGGTAAGGTACAGAGCAATCACATGCGTGGCGCATGTCTCGGCGAGTCTGCCGGTGGGATCTCAAGGTTCATGCACATGTCAAGGCAACAAGGCAACAGCAACTGATGACTTAAGCGAGGCTTGGCCTTCACATGCTGCCTGGCGAATAATGTACATGTACGTTCCTAGGAGTCGCGTCACAGAGGGTTGTAAAGTTGGCTAGGAAGATCGACAGTGGGGACGAAAACAACTTCGCATCTCCCTCCCCCCCGCCTCGCTGTTGCCATCTGTCGACAACGAACAAAAGAGACGAAAATTAGATAGCCATATTCACGATACAGATGCGCACATAACGATGACCGTCTCGTCATGAGAGCGCTGTGTTGCGGGGCAGTAGTAGTATCAATATGTAGACCACGGGTGATGTTCCCAATTGCCAGCGAATTACTGTACGTGGTGGAACATATCCCTGAGCCGCGGCGGGACCCATGTCTGCAGGCTGGCGGATAGCTGTTCGTATCTCTCTCGTGGTCGCGGCCAATGATAGACGTCGACGGAAGCATTCGTGATGGAGCCGCTTTGAGGGATCGCAGATGGTCAGATAGAACAAGATACGTCCTCCGTAGCTCTGGGTGAGCCAGCTCTTGGGTGGGAACGAAGGCGTCTCTTGCGCCACGGCAGAAAGCGAGCATGTCATTGGATCGGCAGGCTCCTCCCGAGTCGTTCCACCAGTCTGACGTAGGTCGCACAGGGGACCCGGACCTGCCTTGTTCCAGTCCCACTGGTCCTTTCACATGCCAAAAGTATGCGAGCTGCAGATCGGGCCAACAGATAGATGCCTGCAGGCATGGCAGGCCTGTGTGCATCTTCTTTGTAGGGAGTGAGGTAAGTCTTGGTAAGAGCAGACGCACATTCCTCAACAACCTGATTCTCGCTGGTCGCCGCTTCCCTCCGTTCACACATATTGCACTCTCCCAAGACCACCCACTGCTCCGACATTGCACACTACGTACAGGAACGCACAGCAAGCACAGAACTCGGGCAAGCTAAGCTTCACCTCATCCCAACACCGGAAGCAACCATCACTTCCTACATCCCAACCAGCAGGTAAGAGCACCCCGTAGCATCCACCACCCTTACCATCACGCCATCCAAGCACCACCACATCAGCAGCAATGGCAAAGGACAGAAAGAGGAAGACAGCTTCTGACACCATTGAACAGCAGAACAGCACCGCCGTTCCCACCGCCGACATGCCTCACTCCACCACCGAGACTCTCACCAACGGCGACAGACCTTCGTCGCAGTTCGTCCACCACCTGACCTCTTTACCTGCCGTCAACGACACCATCGATGCTGTCAAGTCGAACCCGTACGGCAAGAAGTCGGTATGTAGCGCACACATAAGAGCTCCAACGGACAAGCATCAGCTGATACACATATCTCCCGCAGATCGAGCTTGCAGATGGCGCCTACCAGAGATTCGGCAAGCCAGTCGAGCCATATCTCAAGACCCCCTACGGCTATGCCAAGCCATATGTGCAGAAAGCAGATGAGCTTGCCGACTCCGGCTTGAGCAAGGTTGAGCATCGCTTCCCAATCGTTAAAGAGGACACCCACACCATCATTGAATCCGGCAAGAGCCTCGTTTGGTGGCCGTACCAGTATGGCACTGAGACATGGCAAGGTGACTTTTTCTTCTGATCCTTGAATGCTTGTGCGACTGAAGTACTGACTTCCTATAGATGAGTACAGCAAGGTGGCGAGACAAAGGCAGAATGACAATGTCTTCACCCTCGTCACTGCCCTCTTCAGCTTCAACTTGCGAGTAGCCAGCGACTTCTTCTATGGTGTTGCTGACTTCCTCGGCCCGAAGTACGAGGAGTCCAAGAAGAAGGGTGCCGACTATGTCAAGGACGCCCAGAACCAGGCTGAGCACTACAAGAACCTTGGCCAGGAGAAGATCAATGAGTACACCAAGCTTGGCCAACAGAAAGCCGACGCGGCGAAGAAACAGGGCGAGGAGACCAAGGAGCAGGCCAAGCAGAAAGCAGATGTAGGCCATATATATCAGCAAACCCGACCTGAAGCAATGCTGACTGTTCTCAGGGCGTGAAGGAAGATGCGAAGAAGAAGGCTGACAAGTAAACTTGCCATGCTTCATTCCCGGCACTTCCCTGAATGCTTGACGGCTCTGCTAACATCATCTCCTCTAAAGTCTCAATCTTGATGGCGCTTCTGGATTCCCTACTTCGCCGGTACCCTCTGCATCTCCAGTGCAATCGACATCTTGCCCGTCGCCATTTGGTAAATCCTCCGCGGCTCCTCCAGTCTTCACCAATCCTTTCAATCTTCTGGAACGGGAGGCAACACCAGACGAACGACCAAGACCGAAGAAGAAGCTCAAGACGAAAAAGCTTTCGCAAGACCGGACCACAGGCTTTGAACCGAATCCCGAAATGCCATTGCCTTCACCTTCGCCGCCGGCATCCCGAAATGCTTCTGGCGCTTACTCTTCTGATTGATAGATGGATACGAGTGTGCTTGTGTAGAGACCACTTTCTTTGGCGCTTACCGATGTGTATGATTGTTTCTGTCAGCGAGCAGAATACCACTCTTGTATCTTATACCATTCAACGACAAGCAGCATAGATCGGCAGGCATTCTTTCTCGAATTCAACGCGTCTGAGCACGTCGATTCAAAATTCAGAACGAGCTATTGAGAGCGCGTCATGCACCCGTGCTTTCCAGTTGTAGTCGACTCTCGTGCAGCGTCATGGCTCATCTGTACTGCCCTCAATCCTGGATGATGGTTGTGTTGGCTATGGCAAGCAGTGGCGCCGGTGGAGTGCGACGCGGTGGCGCCGTAGTGCGATTAACATCCAGAAGATCTGCTGGTACAGGTTGGCCATGTCGCCAGTTTTTAGTGTCGAGAGAGGTTTTCATGCTGATATGTGCCGTCAGTGGTGCTGTTTCGAAGGCATTTGAGATGGTGGTGGAGAGTGGTGAGAGTGGTTCAGCAGCGTTCCGGGAAAACGTAGTGTGTGTGATTGATGTTGGTTGGAGCTGAAAGCCGTTTTGATACATGTCGAGGTACAGTTGATGTGATATTTGTTACTGGACCCAAGGAGCATTTCCAAACAATGGCCTTCCTCGACAATGCCCCCCCCCTGCCCCCGGACCCCACATTCATTTAGGCAGTCCTTCACCACATCCAGGAAAAGCTCTTATCAAGGAATCAGTGGTATTGTGGCATTTCGGCGAGATTTAGCATGTTGGCCAAAGCCGAGCCAAGCTGGCTATCAATCAGGGAAGAAATTCCGACGTCAGATCTGCCCAAGAAGCGTCACTGAGCACTGCATCCATTGACGCATAGTCGATTCCAAAGTCCATCTCGCTGCTCACTGAGTTGAGGTAGGATGAGTCTGTCACTGGACTCGTCGTCGCCGTCGTCGGGTTGCCCTGGCTTTCTGGTGTTGCAAACACTTGTTGCGATAGAACTAGCGTTTGTGCGTCGTCGGACGCGTTGGCTCCTTCTTTCCCTGCAGCCAGTTCACGATTTGCAACTCGTTCGAGAGACTCGATGTCGTTCGTTCCCTCAAAGATCGATGGACACGTGGATCATAGCCGCCTGTCCAGGTCCGTGTACACGCATCGCCTTCACCTGCCTCGACACACCTCATACAGGGTTGCTTCTTGTCGCACTTCTGCCTTCTCAGCGAACATCGGGTACATGTCTGCCGTGCTTTCGGCTTTGCGTTCAGTACAATGGCAAGGGGAAGTACGATTGTGTCAGAGTATTCAAGTACGATGTCGGTATCAAGTCCAGATGTAGGTGACAGTGTGATGGCAAGGCAGGAATTATTGAATATCGTACAACGTCGTACGTCAGCGGTCGTTTCGCGCATCCTTTCGCGACATTAGCCACCGTGGAGCCATTGCGAATAGCGTAGACATGCGGAAGCGATTGTACTGTGCTCGCACGTGACGTCTTGGTGAGGATCACCGCGAGGACAAGCGATGCACAGACGACTGCACAAGATTGTGAGAACATGAGGATGGGATGGAATGTCCAAGCAGGAGGCTGTCGTCGGCCGCCATCGGCTATTGAGATGCTGACCTCATCAGAAGTTCGGCTACTTAGAAGTACCCGAGCGCAAGACTTCTCGGTGTACGCACTTCGTTCGTACACGAACGGACTTCATCATTTATCATATCTCTTATCAATGTCAGATCTGACGAACCTCCCGCAGAGGGCCAGTCTCATTGGGCTTCCTGCCGAACTGCGCGTCGCCATATTTGAGTATGCCCTTCTTGGTGCGTCCACCCAGCTCCGGCTTCAGGAACCAAAGCATCAAGACATGGTCACAGATCCCTGGTCACTGCTCCAAATCAATCGACAGACCCGCGCCGAAGCTATAGCACTATTCTACCAGGAAGTGCAATTTCAATTGGCTGCAGGTCTGACCGAGCAGAAGTTGCGAGACTGGCTTGCCCTGATAGGCGGAGACTCAGTATTATTGATCACAAAAGCCACCTTCAATTGCTATGGCAAGTGCTCTATGTACGGACTGACACCTGAGTAAGTCGAACTCTTCATATTCCTACCTTTCTTATCTACACCATGAGTGGCGGAGCGAAAATACGCAGAATCAGGTATCCTCACTTGTCGCACGGCTGCATCGGTATAAGGGGGGAGGACGGCAGCAAAGAACAACCCCTGAAGTAGTGTGAACAACGGACAGCACACCTCTCAACAACAACAACAAGCACTCAGCATCATCATCCTGCTGAAGCCCTCTTCATCAGCTGATCCCTTTCTAAGCACTGACTACTGCCACCGCAAAGCGCGTCTCGACATGAACCAGGACACTTGGAGTAGACTCTTCTCGCCCATCAACTGGTTGTGTTCGAACAGGGCAGATGGCTGTTGGAGCATAACAACGGAAGAACTGTCTCGAGCGGACATCAGCATGGACTGGGCTAGCAGCCACGATCGCAAAATCCAGGCTTCCGATTTTCTGGCTATCTGGAAAAGCCTCACCATCGACAATAGTGACTCCGCAGCATAAAGGCTCTGCGAGACGTCCCATTCAGCCATTTGCACGCCTTGTACTGTTCCGCTTCGTGCACAACATACTTACTACCGATCCGTGCTATCGCAGCTATGTAGCTTTCCTGCTGCGTCTTCAACATTTGTCCTACACATCGTGCCAAGGTCTCCCCAATGAGTTCAGCTATAGGTACGACCAACTTCGCACACGGTCTTGATCACTCCTTGACGAAAGTCGCAAACAACGCGGTTACAGCTTCAGATACCCTTCCCTCAGCAAACAGCGGTGCTACGACAGCCAGGCTGGAAGCACGAACGACAACACAATGGCGGCCTTTCAGGTCTTGAGTATACTTACCACTACAAGCCTTTCCATGGCCAGTGCGGTGGTCCTCTTCGTCACGACTGCCCTTCACCTCCTGCAAATGTTCCGGACCCGGGCCTGGTTCATGATACCCCACCCCTTCTACATTGGCGGCATTTCATGAGTTCAAGATCTCGAATTTTGACTAAGCAGATACCCATGGGTGCAAGAGTGGAGACGATTGACATCGCACGAGACTTATTCATGTGTTGTCTGCTTTTCGCCATGCGTCGGACTCGCATACGTTTGCGCATCCGCTACGATGCTGTCCTTAGCGAAAAAATGCGTGCCGCGAAAGCGTGGTTGATCAGGATCCTGCTAGACTGGTAGTATCGAGCATATAGAGGCTCGCTTCGCTAGGATCACGAGACAATCCAGAGATGTGTAATAATGGCTTCTAGGTCTCGCCTAATTGCCATGGATTCTCTGCGCTCGACCAGGTCCTCGCTGCTGATTTGTAGCACGATAGCAGTGCTCTAGGCAGCCACGGCGGGAAGGTCGATGGTCTTGAGGAGGTGAAGAGAGTGCTTGCGGCCACGTCTGCTGGTGATGTGATCGATGACGGAGTCTCTTGTCACCAACTTTTTCGTCAAGGAGCTCGTAAGTTTGAACAAAGCCAGAGTCTTAAACTGCGTAATCCGAGATCGTCTTCGGCAAAGGGACCACACTGCCGACGGTGGCTGGTCAGGATTACGCTGTCGTACTGGAATCCGCACGCACTCGAAGAAATCCGCAAAACGTATCGAGTCTACTATAATGTGCGACGACATCTAGGTCCCAGGGCCACGATGGTGCGTGGAGGATGTGGGCGAGCTTGGTCGAGAACATGGGTAGCAAGGTGAAAGCACCGTGCTTTGGTATTGTGTAAGCGTTCTCGAGCCATTGAGGGTCATGTTATGTGCTCGAAAGAGTCTATCTTGATGATAGGCGTGGGCGCAGAGAAATTGCTTCGCTCAGTCGAACTGCGCGCTGCCGGAGCCGGCACCTTCAATGTGTTCGTAGTGTCTTGGTGTCTGCGTGTTCGCGGCGTTGGCGTTGTAGGTATAGTCTCGTGATGAGCGGCAGATACTTTGCCATTCGCTAAGTGGGTCGTATCTGCCCGATGTCTGCCGTTCTCAGATCTGATACTTTCACGTGAGCCTCTCTGCGACCCTTCATACAATGACCTCGTCCTGGACAGACCCGCATTCTGGAAGGCTTCGCCAGGAGTGTTCGGGTATTCTCGGGCTCGCCCGCCCTTAAATTCGTGGTCAGGCTCCACTCGACTACTTTTCGGTTTGCCAACGTATTCGCCGATTTTGAGCAGTGATTGCACGAAGCTTTGAACGATCTTGAAGTCGCTGCCAGGATAGTGTCGCTTGGAAGTACTGTCTACCTCATCTTCGTCACGGAGTCGTCGTTCCTGTTCGATCGCATCGGCAAGCAAAAGATACATAGAACCGAGTACTGCCAAAGCAGTACCAGCTATGGGAGCCCATTGTCCTGTTGAAACCAAAAAGGTCAGCTGCATCTGGTAGTTGTGCGAGAAAGACCTACCAATGTTGGCGATAGGTTCAGTCTGGTATCTCAACTGAACACTGAAGAGGTTGATCTCACCTACGATCAGGACAGCGAACACAGCAGGACCAAACACCAGGACCGGGGCGTACTGCCGGAATTGCCGGATGAAACGATTGTTCTTGACTTCTCCCAGCGCCTCTCGTTGTCCCGATGTTCTTCTCAAGTTGATCTCCCATATCTTGAGCCACGTCGAGACTGGCAGAAGGATGGTGGGTATGCAACATGCAGCAGCAAGTAATGCTGCAGTATTGGAGGTGAGCTTTGTCGGCGCTGGGATGATGTAGATATTGTTGGCTGATCCGCCACGGATTGGCGAGAAAGGTCCATCCTCGACTGTACATGTAAGTTGACATGTAGCATTCTCGTATGGGAACTCGGATGGGTCAAGACTGACGGGCCGACCAGAGTCATCATGAGTGCAAGGAGTCGACGAAAGACGGTAGAACTCAATGGTCAGGCTTAGAAGACCTGGAAAGTTGTCAGTGAAATGTTCATCAGCGCCAAGGACTGAGCGACTGTGTTGACCAGCGAGCACTAATGCCGACCAGGCAAAAATTGTATTGCGGCCAGGATCTTCGAAATATGTTTTCGATAGCCTGACTGTCACAGGGGCAGCGAGCACACCGATAGCACATAGCTGGAAGGCGCCTGTAAGTACAATACACAAAGTCAGCAGATGTCGTGCATGTGGACACATGCTAGTAGCCTGATGTTTATTCACTAACCAAAAACGTCCATATCAACAGCGGCTGCAGAAAAGGTCAGCACGTAGCATAGACCAGCCCATGATCGGCACATACCATCAACGTGCACGGCGGCTAGCACAATGCCGTGCAGTGCTGCAACAACTGGAAAGATCAAAGCTCCTGCTAGGCAGGCATTACGAAGCCACGCAACCCTATGGGCGAATATGCAAGCAGCCACGAGTACATAATATCTGTGAGAATGTTAGCCTGTCGTGGGTCACGTGTACAATATAGCAGCATGTAGCTATGCCGCTACAGCGACATTGACTTGCAAGACGCGGGATCCAGGCCCATACTGGCCGGATACTGGCCATGCGCAGACAACCTGCAGCGCGGTGGAAGTGTTGCTTGCGGTGGACGCGGCGGCCTGTACAGTGGCTAGGCGTGCGTGAAGAAGGTGACCAACTGCATCAGGCAGGAGGACTGGCATTAGAACAAAAAGATATGGAGGGAGAGATGACAGGAAAGCGAGCACATAATACATTACCTGAAGGAAGGAGCTGGTGTTGGTTGCCTTGGTGGCTAGGCTTGCCGTCTTGCTGTTCACGGATGCGGATCCTTCTGCTGTGCGTTTGCAGACGGGCTACGCTCATCATTGCTTGATGGGAGTTCTGTCACCGTTCATCATTGCTTGATTGGAGTTCTGTCACAGTCCGGTCAACAGTAGAGCAAGAGTGCAGTGTGCAGCACTCAGCCATGATGATCCCTGCCTGGGAGCTTGGGAGGAAAGAACGATCGAGGGTACTAGCGCCTTGGCATCTGGGCTAATGCTCGGCCCGTCGGTAAGCGATGTTTTTGTCGTCTTGCTCAGCCGCAAGCAAGATGAACAAACAGCATCACCCAAGACAACAATGCCGTGTGCAATTGCTGCGCCCAAGAAAGCGTCCACTGCACGTGTTCACGACTACGACTCTGACTGGCAGCAAGGTGTGCCTGGTTGTTAAGCACATCTATGCATGGGCCACCTACTGAATATTGCATGTTGGATGTTGTCTACTGAAGAATCATCATCATCTACACCACATTCCCCACATTATGCGGCAATGAACAGCGCACGAAAGCTCTGGCAAGATGGCAGAAACGCAAGATCTGGACACGAACAAGATCAAGGACTGGCGCTCAATCATTACGCTGGTCGTATTTGTGCTGACAAGTAAGTCGCGAAGGGCTGCACGTGGTCACACGCTTGTTCACACCTCTGGCATACAGACATCAACGTCCTCTTCCCTTGGCATTTTCCGCTTTATGTCCCTCTCGTGCTATGGAGGCGCTTCCTGGCCCTGCTTGGCAGTCTACGAATCATATCGCGAACGACTCCCGCAAGTCCCAGTGAGCATTCCACTCCATACGCGGGCCTGTCATGGAAGAAGTTCATGTTTCCCATGAACTTCGTCACCGCGCCTCTCATTGCTGATCTCTTCCTCCTTGCGATATTGGCCATTGGACGCCAGGAAGTACATGATGGCACAGTGGGGGCGAACAATATATCTCCAATCAACATTATGGTCTTCTTCCTGACACTTGCTTATATTGCCATCTCCATTGATGCCTCCGGACTCATCAGGTACCTCGCATTCGTCGTGCTGAAGAGAGCTGGAAAGAACGGGCATTTGCTGTACTTTTACCTGTACACGTTCTTCTTCTGCTTGACCGCCTTCGTCGGAAATGATCCCGTTGTCCTATCTGGAACTGCATTTCTGGCTTATATGACAAGAGTGTCAAGCAACATACAGCATCCGCGAGCTTGGATCTATGCACAATTCTCGGTGGCAAACATCGGCTCTGCGATTCTGGTCTCGTCAAACCCAACTAATCTCGTGCTCTCTGGTGCCTTTGAGATCAAGTTCATCCACTACACGGCGAATGTTATCGTGCCAGTGGTTGTCACAGCGCTCGTGCTGTTTCCATTCCTACTTTATGTGGTCTTTCCTTACGAATCACTGATCCCGCATACAATCAAGCTACATGAGTTGCCCGAGTATGCCAAGAGACGAGCACCGGTCAATCCCAACATTCCCAATGCTCGAGGGAATGTCGGCACTGACGAACATTCTGACAACGAAGAAGCACGAATCTCATCACTGGAGGAGATCATGAACCCCTTCTTGGACAAAGGTGGCGCTTGGTTCGGCGCTCTCATCATGGCCGCTACCTTGATCACCATCTTAGCGCTCAACGCGTCAAGTGCAGACGGCCAAGAACATCCCGTCTTCTGGATCACGCTTCCAGCAGCATGTGTTATGTTCTGCTGGGACTTGGCATTTGGATGGCTGAACCGCGAACACACTCGCGGAATCGCACGCAAGGGAAGAGAAGACATTGCCCGTGCTCGTGCTGAACGTGCAGAAGAGGCTCGCATTGAGCATGCCTCGGAGAAAAAGAAAAGGACGGCCGCGGCAGATTTGACGAACGATCCTCACATGTCTGGTGCACATGGATCTCGCGATTCTGATAGCGTGGCTACACATCATATCAAGGAGAATACCGAGCACACTGACAGTGCGCATGGCACGAGCTTGACGCCAATCAAGACAGCCATAGAACCTGGTAGCACGGCGAACCTCAATGATGCGGATCCGAAGAAAGGCCAGCGCAATCCTACCCCCGAGACACTTTGGTCATTATCGGCAATGATTTACCTCTGGCTACAAGAAACATTTCCAACAGTCATGACGGTATTGGCTCATCTACCGTTCAAGCTAGTGCCGTTCGCGCTATGCATGTTTGTGCTGGTGCAAGCACTTGTCACAAAAGGCTGGGTGGCAGTCTTCGCGCATGGCTGGGATCACTGGGTGGACAAAACAGGCACTGTCGGTGCAGTTGGTGGTATGGCCTTTCTGGCTGTTATACTGAGCAACTTTGCCGGCACTAACATCGGAACCACAATCCTCCTTTGTCGGGTCGTCCAAGCCTGGGTGGAAATTCACCGAAGAAACCAAACGACCATCAGCCAACGGACTTTCTGGGCGACAGTCTACAGCATGGCTATTGGCGTCAACTACGGAGCTTTCAGCACTGCGTTTAGCGCCTCGCTCGCTGGCATGCTGTGGCGCGACATCCTTTCCAGGAAACACATACATGTCCGCAGCCTCGACTTTGCGCGGATCAACCTGCCCATAATTGCTATCACTATGGCTGTAGCCTCTGCGGTCTTGATCGGCGAAGTGTACATCACGCGAGACACATCTCCATACGTCTCAGGCTGAAGATCATACGTCTTGGCAAGCATTCAACAAAACCGACTGATCGATCGATGTGCGAAGGGCAGATCTTCTGGCATACTACGCAATGTACAGGCATTGACGATGTCTTGATGAGATGACAACACCAGCTTCAGACCTGGCAGCGAATGCTTCGATGGAGTACAGCAATCGTGCAGACTCGTTCTGACGTCGTGCTCCTACAGAGAGCTTCAGTCCCAGCAGCCGCAACGAGTCATATTCTGTACATGTCTGGACATTAATGGTGCGCGTAGCAATAACACGTGGGCCCGAAGCTCCAGGTGACGGCATTGGGGCATTCTATTGTCTGCGAGCTGGATGCCGTGCATCATTGCGACAGCTACACCCAAGTCATTGTTGGACGGTGTCTCCAGCATCGTGTAATCGGCTCAGCAAAATACAGCGACCGTGGCGATTCGGTATGTAGCCGACGAGGATCTATCGGCTACGCTGCGGAGGCTCAAACTTCCTGGTCTTAACTCACTGCCCGAAGCGGCAGATGATGACACCATATACGACAGTCTCTCAAGCCTGCCAAGATCTTCTTCCCGGACGACTGCGCGTTGGACGAGTCGGCCGGTGCGAATTAAAAGTGCAAGGGTTGCTTGTTTCTTGGAACCTTAGAAGTCCATATCATGACTTGCTCAGTCATTCATGCGAGTCCTTCGCTCTGCAAACGTTGCTCTGCAAGTCAGCCATCAAAGCCAACATGTATGAAATCCTGGATGAGCGGAAACAGTCGACATCACCATGCTCATAATGGTCAGCCGTGTTGGAACAGTGCTAACAGCCGAAGGTTGTGCTCCTGGAAACGTTCGAGATAGGAGGAGCCGATGGTCGTGCTAAGGAAGATAGCGAAGGTAGCACGTCCTATGGGCTCCAGCAGAAGACCTTGTCCGAGTCTGAAAGATCCTCGACTGCGATGCCACGACGTAGCATCCACGCCGATTCAACGTGACCAGCCGACCACTTCGCTCATACACCAGGCTCATCCAGCAGGGCGCCAAATAAGACGAGTGTAAGCCATAACCCGAACCATCTCAGGCTCACTTTCCATGCCGCAACGAACATGACGTTGTGCACCACGTCACGCTTACAGACGTAATCAGGGGCAAGTTTGCTGTGCCCGGCGGGTCAAAGGAGCCTTCAAGTCCGCGAAAGAAGTTTAAAATTTTGACAGGCATGAAGGTCGATAGGAAAGAGACTTGGCCTGCTCGGAAGGTGTGTCGAGGCATGGTGATCTGTTTGCTGGCGAGAGATGAAGATAATGTATTTTTCATGACTACAGCAATATACCAGAACTTCGTTTTCAACGGCAGCTATCACGTACCGTCCATCCGTTTCCAGCTAAGCCGAAGATTATCTGTATGCTCATTGCTCGTGACTGTCTAGCCTCTACCCGCATTCCACCCCAAGCCGAAGACGTTCCATCCGGAGATATTCTTGCTCGTGGCTGGATCTACACGTCCTGGAAGACCTTCTCCACATGCGCAGCCCCCGACAGGATGATATACCTGCTCGCAAGGGAGTGCAACAACCACGGCACCCATCTCTGCAATGGAAGGACAACCCCCGTGTCCTTTCTTGCCCATTGAACCGTCTCACTGACCAAAACAGATCCCTCGCCTCTGGGCCTCAGGCTCATAACCAACAGTCCCGAAAGTTGCTGCTGCAAGTCCTTGGTGGTGGTGGTGGTGGTGGTGGTGGTGGTGGGCGGCAGCAGGGCAAACTCAATTCTCAAAGGAGTCCGCTTGACTACCCGATAGACACCACAAACGACATCACCTTCCTGGAATTGCAAGCTGCTGATATGCTCTTTGGTGAAAGTCCTCTTCTGCTCCTGCTGAGGCAGCGAGAACCAAAGGATCCATGCCTGCGGCGTCCGGGAGAAGAGAAGGATGTTGTGCTTGACGACTTCCGTGAAGAGTCTCTCATGCTTGGGCGACAACGTGACCATGAACTGGGGCATGTGCTTCGTGACCTTGTCATGGCTGACGTTGAATTGCTTGTAGTTGTCGATCAGGTCGGCGGGGAAGTTGTTGATTTCGCCGCATTCCACAGAGGCATAGCGCGACGAGGCGCTTGGGTGAGTGTGCACCAGTTGGCGGCCTAGGTAGTGGTGGTATGCGAGAGGGAAAAGGACTGCTGCTGTTACGGTGCCGAGACCGCCGAACAGGAGGATGCGGCTGTTGCGGTCAGCTGGGATCTTGTCCTGCAGGAACCTGGTGACCGCATCTATGCGAGGCTGAAGTTGTAGCTGCAATTGCTGCAGTTGCTCCATTTTGCGTGGTCTTTGTCGTGATGTATACACAGTTCACACATCAAAAGACATCATTTCTTCGCACACATAAACACCGCACCGCTATGAGATACTTTTTCAATGTAACCGAGGTCGGTTATTAGGGCCGATCGAAGGATGACATAGTTCTAGGTCGTAACGCCAAGCTCGATAGAGGAAGAGCTGTAACCTCCAACCACCTGCTTCTCGATCTTGTGAAAGATGGTGCTTATATCGTTCTTGTCGACTTTTCTTCTTCTTCTTCTTCTGCTGCTGCTCTACTGATTGCCTCCATCAGCCCCGAACAGACAACAACATGCCAGAATACGAAAGCGGGAAGAGGTGGTGATGTTCCCGCTACCGAGAACTCTGCTTGGGATCTTTGGCTCTTGCAGAAGGAGATCCTCGAAGAAGAGGCACATGTGCCAAGTCGATGCCATTTGACAAGACTGGATGAGGCAAGCCGCGTGAGCGGAGGGTCGCATGTGCTGCGCGAGGACTCTTAGACCAGCATCTTGGTACCAATAACGACGTTGCTTCTCATGCAACTCGGGATGATTCGGAATGGTCGGTTTAGGCGGTGAAAATGGCGTTTGTCGGCTGGTGGCATGGTTGTATATTACATCGCTAGGCACCGAAAGCGGATGGCGATACAGCTACGCAGTAGGGTGTCAAGACTGATCGAATACATATTTATTAGGCCGTGATTGAAAATCGACAAAAGAAGAACAGTAGAAAGGATCGGCTGCCCCATCCGCTCTCTGTGACTCTTGTCCGAGCCGCCACAATGCTCACACCAGGCAGCCATCGCTCCTTCGCCTGCGACACAAAAAGAGCATTTCTTCGACGACAACCAACGCCAAAATGGCTAAACTCTCAATTCTTGACCTGAACAACGACGTGCTGCTGCTCATCTGTGACGCTCTTCGCGCCAAGCCTCCAGCACTGCAGGAGGGGCAATGGAGGCATCACGATCCAACACCTCTGGCTGGTCTTGCAGCGCTGTCGTCGACGTGTAGGCGTCTACGGGACCTCGCATGCTCTGCACTTTTCCGTAACGTCAAGCTGGGTCGTGGCCATTGGACATGGGACACTGTGCGTTCTGCTTTGACAGTGCCGCCTCCCATGCAGCACATTCAACATCTCACAATCGACATCTACATCCATCACCGGGACAAGACCAGCCCGCAGTTGGACCAAGAACTTGCTTCGAGCATGGCGAAGTTCTTGGTGAGCTTGCCAAAGCTGCATGCACTGGAAATTCGAATTCCTGAGCATGATATCCCCTTCTTGCAAGAGGCGTTCAGGACGGAGCAGGCTCAGCTCACGAGCGTGACGACACTCTGCATCGGGCCTTACATGACCTGGCTCATCCCGCTATGTCCAATAGTTGAAGTGCTGAGCACTGGCATGCCAGAGAAACCCGGCGCAGAAAGACACGGCGTGCAGGATTGCACGGACGCTGTGACTGCAGCGCCCAAATTGAAGCACTTCGAAGCTGCAGGTACGTACAGCGTCGCCAGACTGGTAGCCGTACGGAAAGATTCGCCACAGTTGCAAAGTCTGGCCATGTCTGGCAACTTCTACCTGAAAGACCCTATCATGCATATGATCCCTGTACTCAGCACGTTTCCTGAGCTCCGTGCTCTCGCAGTTCCTCCTATCAGGGCCTTAAAGGTTTCTGGCTCCAATGGCGGGCCCAGATGTGGAAACGCGTATCATGGTCCCGAAGGCCGAGCTCTAAGAGCACGAGTTGCCGAAGAGGGAAGGCAGTTCGGCAAGGGTCTAGCCAGAGACCTATTCAGTACATGTGCGAAGCTGGAGGAGTTATGGATTGCAGAATTCACGAAGTGTACCGCCACAAGGTGTGCGGATGGCACTGTCAAAGACGTGCATCTAGTCCAGGAGCGAAGACTGAAGCCCATGGAAGCTGCAGCATAGCTTGTACATCAAAGCCGAGAACACAAAAGTGGGTGCAAGTAATGTCATATGGCGGTGAGCTAAGAATCGGAATCATCAGGTCATCTTGTTCCATTCAGGACTTCGTCACTCCATCCCATAGATCAGCCCGTTCCCCACCAGCCATCTCACAAGTCCACAACCGCACTCGTTCGCCCCATATACCAGCTTTGCTCAATGCCTCGTGGTCCAGATAGTCACAAAGCCACTTCCGGTACCCTGGCGCGTTGGAAATATTCGTAATGACGTTGAGGAACTGCCTACTCTGCCCAACGTAGATCCGACTCGCGATATCTTTTGTCTCAGAATACTCATCCAAGGGACCTGTCAAGCCACAAGAGACCATATTCGTGAGACCAAGAGCTTTCCAGGAGTCCATGACGGTTTGCTCAGCCGGGCAGATCTCGTCCTTTAAAAGGAACTCTCTCGCCACGCCAGCAAGCGACCATTCGAAGATTGCACTGGCCTCTTTGTTGAAGTCGTTCACCGCTGTCTGATTCACGATCGAGTCGTCGTCCCCGGCGATGGATGGTGATAATCCGATGGCAGTGAAGGGCTGTGGGTTCCGTTTCCTGCCTGCTGCGATGCATACGGCGGTGACTATGTCATCAGCAGAAAGAAGGAAGCCATTGATCTGGTCATAGCGCAGGTTGTCACAGAGGTAGGAGAAAGTAGTCTGGTTTGTCGAGTCGAAAGCGCCCAGCAAAAGGGTCCTGTAAACGTTGGTGTTGTATTCGGCCACCTTCGAGCGCGCGAAGGAGGAATTTGAAGGCATCGGGTGAGCGCAAAACGGATCTGGTCACGGGATTGTCAGCCATGATAGTCAGCGCTTTAGCTCCATCGAGTATCTTACCCAAGACGTCCATTAGATGCAGACCCTCAGCTACCAGATCAGGGTGTTGGTCGACGAACGTCTCCTTCTCTTGGAGGCTTTTTTGGCAGTACGTGGACGTTATAGCGCTAAGATCTACCGAGCCAGCCAGCTGCCATCCTAAGACGGCGGACGCATTCCTCCGGTACTGATAGTATGCACAATCGTCTGAGGGTCCAGTCAAGGGGGCCGCGAACGCAGCAGCCGTCAATGCCACCAGGGCGAAGACGATGCACTGCATCGTGGACGTGCTCACGTCGATGTGAGCACTGTACTGCGGGCGTGGTTGCTTTGAGGACGGGCCGCTGAACTGATGAACAGTATAGCTAATGGTGATATGAGTGTCGATGCCGCGGTCAACAAGAGATCCGGCTCATCAAGAACAGCAAGCAAGAAAACGAGTGTAAGTAACGAGTGACCGCGCAACAGAAAGGGTGACTTTTTAAGAATAAGTGGGCGAGCTCGCCAGCAGCAACAACCAGCATCCAGCAAGAGCCGAACGGCCAGGAAGGAAGTACCGTATACCATGCGGACTTGACGATAATAAAGTTCTCATGGTGCGGTGCGTGTGGTGTTTCAGGCTGTACCCCGAGTCTGTAGCCGCTGTGCAGCGTTTCACCGCCCCAAAAGAGAAGCGAATACCGTGCTGCGACGCTCGTGCCGTGCATCACACGTTGTACCTTCAAACAGCGCCACAGGTCCTGCCTATGATGCTATTAGCAGTCCGAATCTGGGCCTTCAAGGCTGAATCGGACTTGCATGTCTAGGAGGGCATTGTGATCACGTCGAAGCACCGAAGTTGTCATTGCTAGGATGACTGCGCTTCCGCAGCTGTTGGTCCGCTGGCGCATGGTGCAGGGAATGGATGTCTTCTTGCTACATGTAGTTGTCCTGCTGTGCTGATGAGATGAGTGCTGCCCGCTACGTACCCCTTTTGCTCGCCAAATCTGCTTAGCCTGGACGCAAGCGAACGAGAACCAGAGGGCACTCTTGCAAGGCAACCGTCACGGCGTTCTTGCTCGCCTAAGTGGCGCCCGTACCTGCAACGCGACTTCTCGCGATCCAGTTCTCGATGGTATCCTCATTTGGCGTGGCCGATCGGTGTCATCTCGAAACACAAGCGCTCGGGAACGATGCCTTTGCGACTGCGAGCATCACGTGGTACTGAGGTGTATTCTTACATATGTACACTCTTCTCCGCCTCATAGCGCGCCATCCTTCCTCAGGGTTTGCTCGGGTGTTGGCAGTTCGTCAAGCAAACTCGTCTGCCCTTTCGAGTTCTCGCAGCTAATTCTCGAGCTCAACGGTCCCGGCGCTGGAATCTTGACACCCTGTGCACTGTATCCCGCACCGCCCAACTTCAAGTTCTTCCCTGTGCTCCGTCCGCTGACTTGGTCTTTGCCACTATCGCCTGCAAGTCCTGGTGCCCAGCCAGATGCGCCCGTCTTCTCTGCGGCTTCCTTCAAAGCGTCGAGGAGTTGTTTGGTCGTTTCGGGGGTGAGATCTTCGTAGTAATCGTCATTGATTTGCACCATTGGCGCATTGGCGCAGGCTCCGAGGCATTCGACTTCGGTGAAAGTGAAGATGTTGTCGGGCGTGGTCTCGCCGTGGTGAATGCCGAGGTGGTCTTCAATGGCTTTCATGATGCCGTCGCTGCCTCGTAGCTGGCAAGGTGTCTACGAAAGATCAGTATGCGTGGCACTGCTTTTTCGCTTGCTTGTTCGTTTGCTTGTTTGTTTGCGTACCGTCGTGCAGCATTGGACGTGAAATCTGCCGACCGGATTCCTGTTGTACATGGTGTAGAACGTGGCCACCTCGTACACACGCATAGGAGGCATCTCTAGTAGCCGTGCCACCTCGTTCATGACGCTTATGCTCGTGAATCCGTGCTGCCGCTGCCCAAGATCAAGCAGGGGCATCACGGCTGCTTTCTTATATTGTGACGGGTATCGGCTGAGCACTTCCTTGATGAGCTGCTCATTCTGTGGGTTGAACTTGAATGGAATGTCGGGATTGTTGTCTGATGTGTTTCTATCAACCATGAGCATGGATCAGCCCTCTCGAGGCAGGAGGTCGTGGTCCTACCTGTGTACATTCAGCGATGCGCTTTTCGCAATTGTGGTCGTCTGGAAGGTCCGCCGGGTTTGTTGTTGTGCGGATATCTGAAGCGCTCTCACAGTACTCCTGAAGAGGGTCGGCACATATTTCGAGGCCATAATCGCGATGCGTACGTTGGACTGGTGGTAAAGCCGAGATTGAGAGAAGGCGAGCTTTCATGTCATCGATCGAACATTCATTTGATTGGTCGAGTCGATGTGGCCCCGACTTCACAATCCATGACGATGATCTGGATGATTAAGATAACCAGATGCAGACCTTAGAAGATACAAAGACATCATGTCACAAAGATCAGGTACCTTCTCATAACAGCGATCTAATGATAATGTACAATAGTGTAGAAGAACATGATGGGGTATCTCCATTGACCTGTGATATGGCATAACCGCCAACGCCAATCATGCTCGCCGATGCAGAGCGCCTCATTCAATGCCATTATTCATACACAACCATCGCGACCTATTCATCAGCAGGAGCCGCATCACTGCTTGCATCTTCCGCATCAACTTGCAACCATGGGTGCTGAAGTGCTTGCTCGGCGCTGACGCGCTTGGCCGGATCCAGCTCTAAGCAGCACTTCATGAAGTCCACTGCCTCCAGCTCCTCTTCGCTTAGAGCTGAATCACCATCCTTCTTGCTGCGGCTTGTCGCCCACAAAATGATCTTCTCCCAACTGTGCCCGTTGTCGGAAAGCGTCAGTATGTTTGTCTCCATTACCTGACCATGTAATAGTGAAGTCTCCTTCATCCTCTTCTTGCCGAAGATCGTGCACAGCTCGATGAAGGCATCGATGTCGTCTGCGGAGTGGAAGAATGGGAACCGCTTCGACAGGAAGGTGAGCAAGATGATGCCGCAACTCCACACGTCGATCAAGCAAGTCTGGGCTGTGCATTTGAGCAGCACTTCTGGAGCACGAAAGCCACGAGTGCCTGCTCTGTTTGCTCGACGTGATGATCGCTGATCCTCCTTCGGGTAGGTTGGCCTGGTTGCGGACTGACCGCCAGCCCTTGCAGCTGCTTGAGTCGAGGCATAGACCGACGAATTGACCTTGCGACGCCTATCATCCGACTCCAGGCAGCAATTGCACTGATGCCAGTCGGTGCCCTCCCGCTCGGCTAGACCGAAGTCCACTAACACGCCTCTCTGCTGCGCTGGCGAGTACAGGAAGTTAGTTGGCTTGATATCGCGATGGATGATTTCTGCCTCGTGCGTCGACTTGATAGCGGTGAACAGGCTGTGGAAGTATATCCGCATGTCAGACACGCTGAACTCGCGATAGTAGTCCCGGAAGTCCTTGTGCTGGAAGAAAGGCAATATTGCAATGACTTGATCCTGGTGGCGAAAGGCGGTGATCAATGGGCAGACGTTGGGTGAGTCTCGCAGATCATTTAGAAGGTCCAGCTCATTCAGAATCCGGTTAGGAGATGAAGTCACATAGATTTTCTTGATTGCAACATAACGTGGTTTCTGCTGTCGGTGGGAGACCTGCTTGACGGACCGCTGACTGTCGACATTTTCCTTCTCGGCATCGAGGTCCCAATCGTTGATATAGTGTTCGTAGAGCAAGTCCTCGGCTTTGTATACTGTAGAGAAAGTGCCTTCGCCTATGCGATTGATGAGGCGGTAACGCTGGTTGATGTTCTTGAAGCTTTGCTCAAATTTCTCCATGTCGTCTAAGACAGCATCCTCAACATCTTCTTGCTCGTCCTGAGAAACTGTGCCACCGCTTTCCTCAAGTGGATCCCTGCTTTCGTCCATGTCTTCTGTGTCGTCCTCGGTGCTTTCTCCGTGGTGGGCAGGACGGTCTTCATGGACGACAATAGCTTCATGAGCCCGCCGCATTGTCATTGCCATTGTGTGTATATGTCAGCCACGATCACATGCAAGTAACAACGACAAGCGACAGGGGAGGTGTGAACATTTGCAGGTGGCAGTAGCGGGTGGACGCGATTGGGGAACGGAAGACGCGACTTGAGTGTTTACGAAAATAGCCGAGACAAAACAATGGCAACCGAGCACCACCCACGCCCAAACATCTTCCGACTGTTGTTGCTCATAGCCATTCTCGCGCATCTTTGCGCACGACTGTCGCAGCGATGAGCGACTTCAATGTCAGTGAAGCCTTGACGGCATACCTCGACGACCCTCACGCAATAGCGACACCTGAAGCCGACTCAGCCCTGGTGGATTGTGAGAACGATGCGGATGCATTTACACCGGGCGTCATTAACAGTGTGCTCAATGGGATCGTGGATGCCGTCGGAGAGAATCCCGAAGCCATCACACAGCCAGGCAACTTGGACAGTCTGCAATTCTTGCTCAAGTGCGCGCCCACCTTTCCCCCCAGTCAGCGACCTCAGCAGAATAAGCAAGATCGCGGCACTAACAGCGAACTTTTCGCACGCTCTAGGCAATCCTCCTTCATCCCCTCGACGTCCCTTGGCAAAGTCTTCGATCTAGTCATCAGTGGTCTCGGTGCAGAGGCTGAGATTGTGCACCATGAAGAGCAGGAAGGCGAGACAGAAACAGCTCAGCAGAAACAAATCCTGGAAATCTTCGCGTATCTGCTACAGTGGTGTGTTGCTGCAGTAGAGGCGAAGAGCGCAGAGAAGAACTCGAATGCGCCAGCAAGAGGTAAGGGTGCGAAAAGTGCAAAGAGCAAGGCAGCGCAGAAAGATGGCAACTGGGATCCCTCTGTGCAGCTGCAGACCGCGCTGGACACCATGGCAAAGGTGATGAAGTTGAAGCTGTCCAAGATCTTTGTGACAACGAGCGAGCGCGATACATTCATTGGTCTGTTCACGCGACCGACATACCTGATTCTGGAAAGCGAGACGAGAGTAAAGAGCACCGCCATCCGAATGCACGCTTTCAAAGTGCTGTGTGGGGCTATCAAGCATCATGGACATGCATATGGCGCCCAGACAAGCATCATCCAGAATCTGACTTACTTTGAGCATCTGTCTGAGCCAATGGCGGAATTCTTGAACATCTTGTACGAGCAGTACGACTACCCACAGCTGGCAGAGGAAGTCATGAAAGAGCTGTCCAGCAAGGAGTTCAGCGCGAATGACACCAGAGGACCCAAGTCTGTCTCGACATTCGTTGCACGTCTGTCGGAACTGGCACCAAGATTGGTACAACGACAAGTGACATATCTTGCAAAACTGCTCGAGAGTGATAACTACACTTTGCGATGTGCGATCATCGAGGTGTGTGGCAACTTGATCTCTATGCTGTCGAAAGTGGAGGAAAGCGAGCGAAGAGAAGAGCACAAAGGTCAGATCAATGCATTCTTCGATGTGTTGGAGGAACGATTCTTGGACGTCAACCCGTACTGCAGGTGCAGAGCGATTCAGGTCTACGTCAAGCTGTGTGACCTGGAGACAAAATACCCAAAGCGACGACAAAGGGCGGTAGAGCTCTCAGCACAGAGTCTTGAGGACAAATCTTCAAATGTGAGGCGAAATGCGATCAAGCTGCTTGCTAAACTGATCGGCACGCACCCATTCGCAGTACTCCATGGCGGTCAACTCAGCCACTCGGTCTGGAGTGAACGATTGGAGGCAGTCGAGAACGAGCTTGCTAGCTTGAAGCCGCCAGCTGGCACTCCTGGCCTGGGTGAAACCAATGAGCAGGAGAAAACAGTGGAGTCAAGTATGCTCGAGGAACCCACACTGATACCGGAGACACCTGGTAAGCAACCGCGATCGGAAGAGGAACTGGCAGCGGCAATGCAGAAAGCGCAAGAAGAGGCTGCCACTGCAGAGGCGATGCACAAGCTACAACTCACACGACGATACTATGTTGAGGCACTTCGTTTTATCGAAACCCTTCATGCAGCATCGCCGCAGATTGTACAGCTCCTCGGCTCGAAGAACAAGAGCGAGATCATTGAAGCCATGGATTTCTTTGTCACTGCAGACGCTTACGACCTGGAGACTGCCAAGGCTGGCATTCGACGAATGCTGCGTCTTATCTGGACCAAAGGCAACAGCGATGAAGGCAAAGGCGTCCAAACGCATCTTATCGAGTGCTACCGAGGCCTGTTCTTCACAGCCCCGACCAACTTCACACCGAACGATGCGGCCAGTTATGTTGCACGAAACATGATGAGCTTGACCTATGGCGCTACACCGGCAGAGTTGACTTCGTTAGAGCAGCTATTAGCTACCATGATGAAGGAGAAGGCCATCAATGATCTTGTAATAGGTAAGCTTTGGGCGGTATATGGCGTTACCAAACAGCAGATCTCGAAGTCGCAACGACGAGGTGCTATAATCGTGCTTGGAATGCTAGCTGTGGCAGACCCTGATATCGTGGTACGAGAGATGGGTGCATGCCTGCGTATTGGTCTCGGTGAGCTGGGGAGCAGAGATCTCGTGCTGGCGAGGTACACCTGCGTCGCTCTCATGCGCATGACTAACAACAAGCCCGTCAAGGGTGCAGAGGCCAAGCCAAGCACACGCCTGCCAAACGACCACGCCGTGCTGATCAAGCTGGCGAACCTGCTCGACATTGAGAGCGATACTCGCGATTGGTACGGCCTTGCAGAACAGGCAGTTGGTGCAATCTACGCTCTGTCGAAGCACCCGGACGTGCTATGCTCCGAAGTAATCCGACGAAAGACGAAGAAGGTCTTCTCACGCAAAGCAGCCTCCCCTGCCCCGAAGCAGGAGGACGACGAGAACAGTCAGGTTGACATTGAAGGAGATGTCGGAATGAGTGACGTGCCAGAAAACGCGCCCGCCGAGCCGGAACCACAGGCTGAGGCAGAAGAGTTTGAGACTGTGGACAGCAGCAGTCAAGCATTGGCCCTCTCACAGCTGTTGTTCGTGGTTGGCCATATCGCTCTGAAGCAGATCGTACATCTGGAGCTTTGCGAGCAAGACTTCAAGCGACGGAAAGCAGACAAAGAGAAGTCCGATCCATCAGCGTCCGCCAAGAAGGCAACCGGAAGCAGGGCTGTGTCGACGGCGTCCAAAAAGGAGGAAGAGCATGATGAGATGGATCTCATCGGCGGCACAAACGAGGACGATTTCACAGACGCCATTTCTCACGTCCGGGAGCGCGAACTACTTTACGGTCAACAATCATTATTAACCCACTTCGGTCCTCTCGTGAAGGAGATCTGCAGCAACAACACCTCATACCCCAACGCCGAGCTCCAAGCACAAGCTGCACTTTGCATGGCCAAGCTCATGTGCGTCAGCTCAGAGTACTGCGAGACCAATTTGAGCTTGCTGATCACCATTTTGGAGCGCTCGCCTTCCTCGATCACGCGCAGCAATCTCGTTGTTGCTCTAGGCGACATGGCAGTTTGCTTCAACCACCTTATTGATGAGAACACAGACTTCTTGTATCGCCGCCTCTCCGACAGCAGCCTACAAGTGAAGCGAACATGCCTCATGACCTTGACCTTCCTCATCCTAGCAGGCCAAGTGAAAGTCAAAGGCCAGCTCGGGGAGATGGCCAAATGCATCGAAGACTCCGACGATCGTATCCGTGAAATGTCACGCATGTTTTTTGCCGAACTCGCCGGCAAGGACAACGCTATCTACAACCACTTCGTAGATATGTTTTCCCTCCTGTCTGCGGATGAAGGCTTGGAGGAGGATCAGTTCAGGAAAGTCATCAAATTCTTGGCGAGCTTTATCGAGAAGGATAAGCATGCTAAGCAGTTGGCGAGTAAGTTGGCTCCTCGATTACAAAGGGCTGAGAGTGAGAGGCAATGGAATGATGTTGCTTTTGCGCTCGGGTTACTGCCGCACAAGAACGAGGATATTGCAAGATTGGTGCAGGAGGGTTGTAAGGTCGTTGAGACTGGCGCATGAGCGCGTTATGTGCTTCGATGTTTGGGAGCGCCGTCCAAGGGGCGTTACGAATGCTGCCGATTGTTTGTATGGCTTTGTTGCGTATAACGAGGCGTTTAGGCGGGACGCGCTTGGAAGACATCATCACGAGGGGGCGGGTAGGAACGGGTGTGTATATTTACTCTCTTTTTACTCAAAGCGCGAGACCGCAATATCAACACTATGGTGGGTGACCACATGGGAAAATCTCTGTGTCGTATATTTGCCTTGAGCATAGCGTCACGCGATCATGGCATCACGGGACTTTCAGTCACGTGACTAGTCACGTCCTAGATCAACTCTCGAGGATCGATCGAAGTCTACATAGAGGGAACACTTGCGAAATGTCGGAGCGACTTACTACTATAGTAGAAGTATACGTATCTAGAGGATAACCCTAAGAAACGAGAACACAATTCAGCGAAACCTGGGGAGTGCGTGTTTTCGTGCATTCGACTTTTGACCGCTTGGTACAAAGGGAAGCTTCCTACGAAGTGTAGGAATGGCAAGACCGGTGCAAGCAAAACAAGGGTCTAGATATGGCTCAGCTCGACTGTACATATCCTTGCTTAAGTACTATTTATTGCATTACTCATTCTCTCTATCAGTGGCAGACCCTTTTGCCCCTCTCGGAAAAGGCACTATATACCACCCAATGCAATGCATCGCAAATCGATTAGAACGCCCCAAGAATCGTCAGAGTCTAGGCATTACTCATTAAATGCCCGCGTACTGTATCCCGCGCACCTTGCTTCGCTCCTGTTGCAGAAGGTGTCTCGAATGCTTGCCTGGTCTCTGTCCGCAGTCGCCCGTTCCTAGCCCCTCTCCTCCAAATCCGATGCACTCCCTGCCTCAGAAGTCGCGGAGTAGTAGCTCTTCGTCCTCTGTGTGCCTGGCCTAGCCCATGCAGCTCGACTTGGCTTCTCCTGCAGTTCCTTAATCTGCTCCGCCGCCGCCTTCATCTGCGCTTGCATATTATTCTGTGCCTGTGGTTTCTTCGCCATCTCTTCCGGCGTGAGATGTATTTCGGTGCCTCTGTGCTGCGGGGTCATCGGTCGCTCTGGTATGCCTTGTACATGAATTTTAGGAGTGCTGTTCTCATCTTCTTCTGACACGACTGTGTTGACTAGATTGTTGGCCTCTTGCTGGAGGTTCGGCATAGCTCTCGCAGGTTGGTGCAAGTATGATTCGAGCATCTGCTTCAACGTATCGGCGCGCACAGGTTTCGCGAGGTAGTTGTTCATTCCTGCTTCCAGGCACTTTTCGCGATCGCCACGGATAGCACTCGCTGTCATGGCGATAATGAGGACATCTCTAACCCGAGGGTCATTCGACTTGCGGATCTCTCGTGTAGCATTGTAACCATCAAGGACCGGCATCTGCACATCCATGAGAACCAGATGGAAAGGATTGTTGTCGTGGCTAGCACGATGCAGCGCGTCGACAGCTTGCTGACCATCGCCATACGCCTCACAATTGAAGCCAAGCTTCTTCACGAAGTTGATAGCGATCTTCTGGTTAATTGGATTATCCTCAGCTATGCAGACCTTGAGCTGATCCCGAGGTATGCCTTGCAAACTCATGATAGCACGACCGCCGGGACCATCGTCCGTTGCTGGGGGCGTAAATATCGCCATCGGATCTGCGTCTCTGCCATGAGGCGTGGGGCGATCCGACCCGTTGATGTCTGGAATAACCTTCGTGAATGGCAAGCTAAAAGACACGGTTGTGCCGACCCCAGGTTCGCTTTCAAGCCAAATGTGACCATGCATCACGTTCTCGAGAATCGCCTTGCAGATTGAAAGTCCAAGTCCGGTACCGCCATAGCTGCGTGCCGTGCTGGAATCTGCTTGTGAGAAAGGCAAGAACAACTTCTTTTGCTGCTCTTCCGTTATGCCGATACCAGTATCAACCACGGATACGGTGACCTTGATTGTCTCGGCGTCTTCATAGTCCTTCTTCGCTCTGACTGTCACGCTTCCCTTGGCAGTAAATTTGTATGCATTCGACATGAGATTCATCAGGATCTGATGCAGCCGCACTGGATCTCCCATAACAACAAGGTCTTGATCAAGATCCAACTCCTGTATTGTTCGCAGGTTGCGCTCAATGTTGGTGTACGACAGCGCTCGGACGACTTCGCTAATCGTCTCCGTCAGCGATAGCGGCACGCTGAATACCTGCATCTTGCCCGCTTCGAGCTTCGAGAAGTCCAGAATGTCGTTGATAACGCTCAGTAGGGTGTCCGCGCAAACTCTGATGGAGTCGGCATGCTCTTCCTGCTCCTTGTTCAGCGGTGTGGACTTGAGCATTTCCGACATGCCAATGACACCGTTGAGTGGCGTTCGCAATTCGTGAGATACATTAGCGAGGAACATGGATTTGGCTTTAGCTGCTTCGTCTTTGAGGCGGACCATCTCCAGTGCTTTGGCTTCGGCTGCCTTCGCTTTCTGCTCGGCATCCTGAGCTTGTCGGAGTGCTTGCTTCTGCACTTCAAGCATGGAGGTATTGCTAGCCTGCACCCGCTCGGATCGTTTGAACAATAATGCGTTGGCAATTGAGATAGCAATTTGGTTGACCAGCAGCTTCAGCAATGTCACAGTACGCTCAGTGAATGTGTTGGGTGGGGCTTGACAGTATAGGCTGCCCAGCATCACGCTGTCTCCATGACAAATAGGCATTGAGATCATCGAGGCTCCCTCCGGATTCTTCTCAAGCCACCTGTAGAATCATGTTAGCACAGCTTTGACGACACTTGTCACAAAGGACTCACCTGTCAGGGACGTTGCTGAAGCGTTCGTCCTCCAGGATATTGCGCAAAAAGAGCTGTTCCTTGAACCTCAGCACATACAACGTAATTTGTTTTGCCACTTCATCTTCAATTTCCATCAGTGGCGTGCCTTGCGTCTCCGGTGACTCAACGCCTTCAGGGGTGCCCACTGCAGTGACACACCATTCCCCAGCATCGCTCTCGACTACTAGTCCAACGAGTTCGGCACCAGTAGAGTCCACAATGATAGTGGTGAGCTTGGTCAACAGGCGATCAACGTTTAGCTCAGAAGAAAGGAGCTGCGACGATTCCAGAATACCGGCTAGGTCGATCATATCAAGTCCAACCGCAGAAGCAAGCGCCGTGGGAGCATCTTTCGTTAACATGTCATTATGCTGCCTTGCGCTCGCGGCATGTGGATCTAACCACTCGACCGTTCTATCGGCCGAAGTTTGGATCGGCTGCGCAGCTTGGTGGCTTGCGATCTTCTCGAGTTTGTGTGCATAAGAGGAATCGGCGTTGACGTCCATGGTCGTTTGCGTGCCGGCATCAACAGTGGAGAGACTCCTGGTTCCAGAGAGCAAGAATTCGTACTTCTCGGACACGTGCTCGGCCTTCCCAAAAGCACCCACTCTTCTGTAGGCGGAAACGCAGTCTAGAAGAACTCCACGAGCAGGCCTTGCGGCTCCTCTTCGGACGAGCCAGTCCGCGTAGACTTCTAAACTGAATGCTTCGTCAATAGAGCTGGAGTGCAATACTGCATGGTTGACCGCAGCTTCGTAGTGTTCAAGTACCGTCCCATATCGCTGCTCGATGTCAGCGAGTTCAGCGCTGAGCAGCTCTAGGTATACCACATAATTGACGTTGTTTACACTTGCCACGATCTCAATCAGTGCGCGATAGCCTGCCACCTTCTTCAATAGCTCTTCACGATCAGCTCTTTGTGGATCATCCTTGACACAAGCCAGGATGGACATACTTAAGTAGAAAAGAGTGGCGTATCGGTAACGATTGCAAAGCAGGCCGTCGATCAGGTCGATCATTTGCAGACCCAGAACCATAGCCTCTTTGTAGTGACCAAAGCGATACAATGCGATGAGCTTGTAGCTTCGATAGATGCTGAGGGGTCTATCAGGATTGGACGCCGTCTTCTGGATGTAGCTCTCATACTGATCGCTCAAATGATTGTTGTCGGTCATGACGTCGGGTGCCGACTTGTAATAGGTGTTGCCCGCTAACGCTCGAGCATATTGGCGTACACCCATCAGGAAGACTCCACCGCGAAGGTTCTCAGGCCACTCCGGGAACTCATCGCCCACAGAAATGATGAAGGCCTCCACTTCCGCCAGGTTCTCAGAAGCCCAAAGTCTGTAAGCAGCCATGATGCCAATATTGAGAAGGTGAAGTATCTTATCACCGGCTATAGAGCCGGACTCCAAGCCCTTGTTAAGCAGCTGGAAGTTTTCCCTCCATGCTTGTTGGATGTGTCCCAGAAATAGCGCGTAGAGCGTCAGAGTGCGGCCACCAACATAAGGCTCTTGGATGTACGTGTCGACGATCTTCAACGCTATGTTGCCATACTCCAGGGCCGCCTGAATCATGCTAAAACGCCAGACTGACAGCGCTGCGAGGTTGACATATCCTAGTGCAACTTGCGGAAACAAACCATGCTGAAGGTATAAACGCATGATGAGCAATGTGCACTGGTAGTACAGCAAGTGATGTGTCCAGTATGCTGAGGATTGAAGCTCTGTCAATAGTGCGCCAATGGTGGTGATCTGTCTATCTGACTCTGTCTTGCCGACATTCTCGAAGTCCGGCGGATTTGATTGCAGTGCTGGCACGATCTGCTCGAATTCAGCATCGCAATCCTCCCAGGTCGTGTCCGACAGATCTACACCAAGATCACGTAGTGCTGACTTAATAACATTGAAAGCAGTGTTGCTGTCACCTCTTTGAGCATGCATTCGACTCAACACAATGACAGCCGGGGCCTTGTCCGCGGCGTCTCGAACGTGATCGAAGATATCGGCCAACAGCTGGTCACTTTTGTCGTATTGTCCGTTGTACCAATACGCCTCTGCAGCCCTGGTCTTCAGTGTGAGTGTTTCGTGATATGTGGCATCGCCGGTGCTGTCGTTCCACGGTTCCGAGGGCAGGAGATCAAGACATTGCGTAAAGTAATATAGACCAGACTTTCTAGCTCCAGACTCGCGGGCAGTCTCAGCTGCTTGGTACAGTAGCTCTCGATAAGCGGTGGTCTTCTTGACGCGACGCTTGATGGCGTCGATACCTTCGCATATGTGCCTTGCCTGCTCGAACAGAATTTTGTTTGGCTGGATCACAGGATCGTACGACTCATGTTTCATCATGCTCGTCGCGAGAACGTAGTGCATCTCGGATCTGACGAAGGCATCGCAAAGTGAGTCTGCGGCTGCAATATAACGATCGTGCGAGAACTTGAACTTGTCTTCATCCTCGGTTGGCATGATTATGAATGATTGAAGGGCGGTTTGTAGGCCAGCGACAGGGTCTTTCGACGTTGGTGGTATCAGAGGTTGTGGCGCAAGCTCCGAGCAAGCGCAGCTCATCACGCGCTTGATGGTATTGAAGCTGAAGCTGTTGCCAATCAAGGCTGCCCATGACAAGGTCGCCTGCGCATCGACCGACAGCTCCTTCATACGCCGCAAGATAAAGTCGTTGGTAGAGAACCTGCCGGTGTCGGGGCTTGCGAACTCTTCGAACAGTTTGTCGAGGTTGTATTCCCAATGATTGCACTTCCAGCAGTAGTATATGCACTTCTTCCGATAAGCAGAGTCCAACATTTCTCGTACGAAAAATGGATTGCCCTGCGTCTTTTCCTGTACTGCAGCTACAAGAGGAGTGCAATAATCAGCAGGTCGATGCAGTGTCTCGGACACATACTGGGTAGTGTCTTCATCTGTGAAAGCGCCAACTTGGACTGTGACAGCCTTGTCCAGGAGGCGACTAATCGGCAATGCCAGCTCCTTCTCATCACGATAGGTAAGAAGCACTACCACCGGAATGCGCGCTTTCACAATGACCTGGAGCAGTTCGATGCTCTCAGGATCTGCAAACTGCAAATCGTCCAAGCAAAAGCAGACGAACTTCTGGACCGCTAGAAGGCGCAGAACATCAAGGAAGATGTGCATAAATCTTGACGACTTGGCCGAGCCGCCCGAACGTAGCCATTCCTGCGTGCTGGCAGCATTGCACATCTTCTTAGTTGGCAAAGCGCCCAGATTGCCGTTCTGTAGCATCGGATTTGACACGAAATTAGAGGCATTGACCGATTTGCCATCTGCCGATGCGGGCGTCAGTAGCCACAGAGGTAGCTCCAGATAGGCGTGCAGTACACCCCAGAATGGTTTCACGAAAGTGCGAATGTTGTCGTGGAACTCTGTGGTGACATCGTTCTCGGAGAAGATCTGTCGAAATAGCGCGGACATGACCCTCACAATTGGGTCGAACGGGGAGCTCCTGATTTGATCAAACTTGGCGCTAGTGAAGTAGCCACGCCTTCGTGCGGTGGCCTGTATGCTACGCACGAGCGATGACTTGCCAAACCCCGCAGCGCCTTCGATGCCAATGATCTCAGTCATGTGCTTCTTCTTAAGCTTGTGCGCAGTCCTGAGTAAGGAGCTTGGCTCACTATTGCCACTGGCTATGCCGTGAATGCTGTGTTGCTGAAAACTGGATGATGTGGTTCGTTGTAGGGTGTTCGAATTGTCGAATGAGTCACGACTCACATTGGTAAGATCGCTCTGGCTCGGTCTTATGACTGGCGACTCTCCAGCGGGCATACTGGTGGAGGAAGATGCCACGCTACCTATCCTGGACTGCCGACTCTGCGATGGTGCACGCTTCCCTGGATCGTAAGGTGTGATTTCTGGGATGGACAGCAACCTGGCGTCGTCTCGGCCCCTGTCGCGATCTGTAGAGGACGTACTATCGCTCATAGTATCGTCCAGGAAGGGAAGTTCCTTCTCGCCTGATAGAACTGACGAGCTAGAGCTAATGCTGTAGAGCCCTCTCCGAGATATAGGTGCAGCGCGGGCTAATCTGTCGGCGGCCTTCTCGATCACGGCAACGATTTGCTTACGCTGCTCGTCTCGTCCCACAAGCTCACTAGGTAATGTGAAGAAGCAGCTGACATCTGTGGTCGCTACCTTGAAGTTGGCCAAAGCCTGCTGATCCCCATCCGTCAGGATCTTCTTCAGCTGTTGAAGATCGTACTTGATTCCCGAGGTTGAGTTGTAGCGATCATCCATGTTCCTGGCAACCATTTTCTGTATGACCTTCGCGAGTGGCTCCGGCACATCGTGGCGAAACGAGGACACCAGACGCAGCCTTTTCGATAACACGTTCTGCATGATGTCCAAGGGTGTCTTGCCATCGAAAGGCGGATGGGCAGTCAACATCCACCAAAAAAGGATTCCCAGAGAGTATATATCACAGCGAGCGTCAGGCTCAGCGGGAAGTCGTCCAGTTTGCTCAGGCGCGATGAATTGCAGCTTGTGCTCGATGCCTCGCTGCGCCATCAACGAAGACCAATTCGCAGACGACAGACCATGTTCGAAGCTTCTAACTCCAGACCCAAAGTTAATCATACGCACTACCCCAGTCTCCTTGTTGTAGTGGAAAGCATCGCCACGTATCTCTCCATGGACGAGCTCGTTGCCGTGGTGCAGGATCTCGAGACACTCGCTGGCGCCTATGGCAAAGTCCAGGAAGGTCAGCAAGGAGCACTGTTCGTGTACATGTGACCGCGGCGAGTCTGATGCGCCTGAGTAGAAGTTCGGTCCATATTCGACTAATTCCTTGAGGTAGTTGCGGCCGGGGGCTTCAACGACGGACACGCACAGCGGCACATCTTCAGACCGTCGAGCAGGTAAGCGGAAGAACTCCAGCGGCCTCACGAAGTGTTTCGGTCCTTCGCCCTGCTGCCGGAACAGGGACTGACACAGCTTGAACTCGCGCTCCAGACGCAGGATCTGCTTCGAAATGCGCCCAATCACCCAGACATCGCGCTCTTTCTCATCGTCAACGGAGGGCGCATCGTAGTCGGAGCGTGTCCGTACGCTGGAGGGTCTAGAGGATCCGGCGTTGGAAGAAGTGCTCGTCTTACGGCCAGCGTTAGGTTTGGACTTGCGCCTGCCGAAGAAGTGCCAGTTGTCGTATGACGAGTGAAAGGGAGGTATCTTGTCGTTGAACTCATACCCAGGCACCTCTTCTTTCAGACGCTCGAAGAAGCGCTTGAAGGGAGCCGCGCCCGCTTCGTCCTCCCACTCCAGGCTCATCGCGACGTTTGACAACGACTACTCCGGATGCACCAGGCTGTTCGCCTTATGCATGATCGATGAAGCTCCTTGCGGTGGCTGTGGGGCGTCTCATCACTCACTGCCGCTCCCCGCCGTCTGTATCGGTCTTTGGAGAGCTGAAGTGACGATGGAAACTGTCCGCAGAGTCCACACGCGCAAACACTGCCGTCGCCCGTGATTAGAGTTCGCCTGTAGCAAACAGCCAGACTCTTTTAGCAAACACGTGCTGATGCCTGCACGCACACGGAAGTAGCGCTCGTCGGTAAAGCTGGATGGCCTTTGATGGTGACTACTGTACATACGCAGCTTGCATTCTGACATCCATGTCAGACGTCCGTGCGGCCCCTACCGACCTTGCCCTGCGTGTCGGTGCCAGATGCTCGGGATGACGGCAGCCGGCGGGGGGCGGGTATGGCCGGCGGGAAAGAGCACCTTGCAGCCCACATTCACATGGCGTCTCTCGAACTACGTAGCCATTCAATAGCCAGCGATAACTTCCATCGCACAAGCACGGACTTGCTTGCTTTGCCCTGGACTACGGGAGGATATCTACAGCATCGCCCCATTACCTCCTTTCAAGCACAATAGCGTATCGCTGCAACCAATGACGCCGGTAGCATCGCAGAGGTCGTGCAGTTGATTTGGAGATGGATGCGGAGGGCGGCGAAATCGGCGACAAGAGAGGCAGCTCCTTTGAGGAAGAGCATTTCGAGGAGGCGACCGAGGAGAAGAGGCATCATGAACTTCCTGCAGACCTACCGCGAACGCTAGATGATCGCAAGAACTTCAACAGCTACACCGCTGAGACAGAGTACTATGACGCGTGGCAGGGTGCGTGATGGTCGCCGTGGAGAGTCGTATTGCATGTTAATACTGCATAGGACAATCACAATTCCTGTCGGCGCCTACGATAGCGAAACCATTAAACTTCAACCTGTCATTGCACGAACCCGACGACGACAGCTTCGGCGACTACGGCAACGATGACGATAGAATCGCGACACAGATGCTTGCCGCACAAGCGAAGAGTACGGACGACCCTGGGGAGGCTGAAGAAGACGAGATAATGAACGACGATCGGAGGTCACGCGACCAGAAGACGAAAGAGCTACAGGCATTGCTCAGCAGGGCTGCTCGAAACGGAGAGACTGCACGAGTACAGCGACTCGTGCGAGGTACCGCGTCACAATTCATCAACATCGATACTGTTGACAGTGACGGCTCACCTCCACTGCTCTACGCCAGCTGCTTTGGGTACAAAGATGCCGTCCTTGCCCTGCTAAATGCCGGTGCCGAGGTGGACAGCCAAGACCAGAACCAGTGGACAGCGCTTATGTGGGCTATATCGAACAGCCATAAGGAAATCGCGAAGATACTACTGGATCACGGAGCATCGACCGAAGCCAAGTCTTCGAGTGGTAGAACAGCTCTCGACTTCGTACCTCCGAACAGCGACATGTCAAAAATGCTGCAGAACAGTGGATACAGTATAGGGAGTGTTGGTGTTGCGAATGACTTCTACAGTTCTGGCTTCTCGCAAGATAGATTTGAGGAAGAGCTTGCCGAGAATGAGCAAAGGCGAAGAATGATGATGGAGAGCGCCATTAATCTCGAGGTGAGCATAATCCGTCATAAGTACGATTAGGAGCCAAAGTAGTGGCATGGACTTCAAGCCTGTGATGGAGATGCCGACGCTGACTTTTCTAATCATTGTAGGTCGACCTTGGCAATCTTGGTCTGGACGAACAGCCAGAATCTCCAGACGAGTTCGAAGAAACACAAGACTTCATTTGGGACCGTTGTCTCAATGACCAGATGTTTGTGTTCATGGAAAACGACGTGGAGCGGATACTCGACATCGTGATTACGAGAATGACGCCGCAGAGAACACCCTCCCAGAAACCAGTCCCAGCAAACCTGGTCTTTCTCGGAGCTCGATACGCGCATTATCATGCAGATAAGGAACTATTGGCGGAATGGCTGGAGTCTGCTCAGGACAAAATCTACAATATTGTAAGTACCATGCACGGAGTCAATATGAGTGGCTTGGTCCCTTTGATTCGATTCGAGAGTGTCCACGCAGAGCCTCATCCAAAGTGTGGAAGTCCAAGCTGCGGTACTGTCTCCTCAGATCATGGTTGACAGACGTGTAGGTTGATCGGTACCAATGGGACATGACTATGCTTGCGTTTTGGGCATCAAATGGAACGTTACTGCTCTACTATCTGAAGAAGGACACTGGGTTATCGGAAGTCACGACACAGTTCCAGGCGCAAATGGCCGAGCTGATCCACGAGATCTACATCCTGATAATCAGAGACGCCGAAAGACGAATGGACAAGGTGCTCGACGCGGCTATACTGGACCACGAGGCAATAGCTGGCTTCGAGGACATTGAGTTCCAGAACGAATGGAACTTCCTCAAACGTAAGAAGAAGGAAGTCAAGCCGGAACCAGCAGAGAAGCGCTTCCGACCTCCATCGCCCAAACGCAAGGCTCAGCCATCACCACGTCTCATCACCTCATTGCTGTCCTCGACACTGTTCGTGCTGGACCTTTATGATGTTCATTCGGTCATCATCGCGCAGATCGTATCTCAGCTGTACTACTGGCTCAGTGCTGAGATCTTCAACCGGATAATGTCCAACAAAAGATACTTGGCACGAACAAAAGCTATGCAGATCAGAATGAACATATCCCACCTCGAGGAATGGGCGCGCTCCAATAACAGGCAGCCTGAACATTATGAGAATGGCAACACTGTTGCAGCTGGGGAGTCGACAATGGACTCTGCGCGAAGACATCTGAGTCCAGTAACACAGCTATTGCAATGGTTACAATGCTCTTCTACCCTCGGAGAAAACAAGGATGCTATCGAAAGTACATTGCAGCAGCTTCCCAACTTGCACACGCAACAGCTATTACACGTTGTGAAGCACTATCGTGCTGAGAAAGGCGAGCCCACATTGACGAGACCTGCATTGCGGTATATTCAGGAAGTTAAGAGCAGACCACGACCGACTAGCAATGCAGAGCCAGGCGCCCTACAAAGTCCGTCATCAGCAAAGCCTACGAACGGTAGTGCTCAATCGCCAGGCACGCCGACTACTGCGCTGCAACCTGATGAAGACGACGCGCCTGAAGGCAATCTCCTTAACCCGGCCCTCTTACTGCCGTTCCACCTACCAACTTCAATAGACATGCTGGTGAGCTACGGAGCAGGATTTGGAGGAGCGAACAGGGAGCGCGAACGACGGTATATACCATCTGTGCCACCAGAGTTCCTCTCGAAGCTAGACCCAGTCGGTGGCTCACAGAAGAGCAGTCTCTACGAGAACGCGCATTTCAGCGATTCGACGGATTGAAGGATGCGCGTCATATCTGACATACTCCCGAAATGCTATCCAAGCTGTCAAATGTATTTGAGTGACCGTCGCGTGCGATTGAGGCATTACTAGGGAAACCTCGAGACGAGACGCCGCGAAACGAGATTCAAGGTTTGGAAGGTAGGGAGCTCGCGCTTTACTAAGCGACAAAACTCAAACTGGCAAATATAGCTTCCTGCCCGTCGTACTACTAGTAAGTAACTAAGTGTTCGGACTTTATTCCTACTACTATTTGCTAATAAGTATATTAGGTATTTATAAGAGGGTTTTAGTTAGCCCTACTATATTTACTTTAGCTCTAATAGTAAAAGTTATACGCCTTCTACTAAATTAAAGGTAAGGCTCTTTACTTAGCCCTTAAGAACCTAGATACGCCGCTACTACTACTAATCTAGATAAAAGTAGAGTCATAGCGCTATAGGCGTAAGAAGAGGACTTAGAGAGTCGCTTAGTCGTATTAGAGAGTAAGGTTAGTAAGATAGATAGTAATTCTTAGAGGCTAGTAAAGGCGTATAATATAGTAAAAGGTAAGGTAAAGCGCTAGATAGGTAGTAAGTAGTACTAGTATAAAATAAGCGGTAGCGACGAGATAGATACTATATAGTAATTTATTACCGCCGCTATGCGTAGTCTTATTCGTAAGCTGTTCCGCAAACATAACGTATTCGAGGTAGGGTATGGTAAAGTTCATACGTTTTGTCGCTTAACTTAGTACATCATGAGCTCCGTATAGGGAGCTTGCATTCTACTAAGTTAGTTAAGCGACACAACTCAAACTCCAAAATCTACCTTAGCTTCGTGTTTCTCCAACACTGCATCCATCCTTGCAACAGAGCTTCGACCACTTGCATTACATTCGCCATCTATTGTGTGAGTCCGACCAACTCGTTGAGATCTCATATTGCTACGGCAGCATTACCGGTGAGTTTGTCCTCTTCCTACACGGAGCAAAGCCCTCCTTCCCGCCGTGATCACGCAAGAAAGCTGGCCATGCAATGTCCTGCGGCGTCTCCAGATACATGGTACTCCAATCATCTTATCATGTCTAGCGCTTCTCCCAAATATGTGCTCCTTCGCATTCGACGCGTTGGAGCTGTACTGGTTGCGCACGTGGGCATGCTTCAAGCAGAAGGTGGGTATGTCGATGGCGATAGTGGCGAGGTGCATGTGACTCTGCGCGATATTCTTGTCGCTCTTTCTTATGTCTTGGTCTTCACTTTTCAGGCGCTTTGTTCTGCTTCGCGAGCATGGCGGCGGCGGCGTTGTATCAGCAAGACGCGGATATCAATACCGATCGACTTCGCGACATGGACGAACGAACAGCTCTGCTCCGAAAGGATTCTCGCTACGATGACGACCAAACAATATGGAAGCAGGAGGCATGGAATGAGCCTTGGATCAACGTTCCGCGCTTCGTTTCCACCAACCTGAGCTTCTTGATCATGGTCAGTGTACGCTGCACGAGAGGCTTGCTTCACGGAGCTAATCATGATTCACCACCTCTAGGGCATGAACGATGCTTGCATCGGAGTCAGTGACTTGTCTGAGCAGCACGTAAGACAGGAGCTGACTTGAGCGTAGTCTCTCATCCCATATATGCTGCTATCCTACGACATCAGCTACACCGCCATTTCAGCGCTCTTTGTGGTCCCCACTATCGGATATTTGCTTGCTGCGCTGATCAACGACGCACTCCATCATGCCATCGGGCAAAGAGGCATTGCTATCTCGGCTGGAATTTGTCGACTCATGGCATATGTGCCTCTTGCTCTGCATCCATCAGAATTCGCTGTGCTGCCGATCGTGATGATCCTTAGCGGGTTGGGGAATGGACTTAATGGTGCGGCATGGAATGCTTGGATTGGGGGCCTCCGCAATCAGAACGAGCTACTCGGACTACTACATGGGTCGTACGGCTTGGGCGGTATCGTTGCGCCATTGATTGCCTCTGCCATGATAGTGAAGCTGGGTTTGCCTTGGTACACATTCTACTATGTTCTGATCGGAGTATCTGGCCTCGAGCTCCTGGTATCCGTCACGTCTTTCTGGTCCGCAACGGGTGTTGCTCACGCAGCCAAGCACAGGTCCGACGAGGGCGAGCCAGTACCAACTTCTCGATCCGTACTCTCGTCGCCATTACCCTGGCTAGGCGCTGCTTTTATCTTCACATACTCTGGAACAGAGGTTAGCTTGGGAGGCTGGACACCTTTGTTCATGCTGAAAATCAGGCACGCAGAGCCATTCGTAGCTGGTCTGACTGCGACACTCTTCTGGACCGGACTCACGGTCGGACGGGTGACTCTAGGCTTCGTTACCGGACGAATTGGAGAGAAGCTTGCCATATCCGCATATATCACGCTTTGCATTTCCTTCCACTTGATGTTCTGGCTGATACCTGAGGTCAGCACATCCATCATTGCTATAACTCTGCTCGGCTTCTTCCTGGGACCTCTCTTTCCAGCCATGATTGTCACGCTGACGAAACTCCTGCCACCCGACAGACACGTCGCAGCTATCGGACTAACGTCGGCTATTGGAGGCGTAGGCGCATGTCTCTTACCCTTCGTCGCTGGCGGGTTAGCGGAAGCATACGGCGTTCAGGCGCTCCAGCCTTACGTTCTCGTCATGCTGGCCTTGGTCGGGTTGGTCTGGCTCGCTTTTCCTGGCGGATTCAGCAAAGGTGGAATGGAACGAGCTCGGAAGGAAGGTGTTTCGGTTCTGGGGTTCAGGTCTAGATGGGACAAGGAGCGTTCAGCACTACGAAGCTCGGATGACACGACAGCATGATTTCGAGTGATAGGAATGGCAACGACTTCATGGAACGATGGTGAACTGATTTTTTTCCGGTGTACCGTATGTTATCTTACGCTGTGCCTACCCTCGGACATCTCTCACGAGAAGACTTCGTCCTGGCCAGGGCCTCAAACGACTCCAACCAGTGCGTCGCCTTCTCGAGGATAGCAGCAACCCCCTAGCTGCGCTCTCGATCTCGATCGTCTGGTCCCTTCAGACCGCTGGCTCCGCGACATAAGGCGTCAACAATATCATTATTATTCCATTCGAAATGAACACTCAGCAAAGTCTGCAGCTGTCCCGGACAAGTGCTCATTTCACTCATCGACTTGCTCCGCTACCTGCTCCTCGTTGGGCATGTAGAATCGGACCAAAGAACTTCTTGATCGTGGTTCTCTGCTGTGGTCCAATGAAGTCAAAAACCAAGAGAAAAAAAAGACTGTTCAGGTGTCTGTTCTTAGGCAGGCATAACCAGGGCACAAGCTGCTTGCTGTTAGGAGATAGCAGGCCTCTCTATAGCACAGCACAGCACAGCACAGCACAGAGAGAATGCATTGACCAAGGACCATATTCTTCCGCCTAGAACAGACATATAAGTTGTCAATAGCCTTTCGTCATGCATGGCACAATGTCTCCACTGGCTGCCCCGATATACTCATGTCAATGTTGAACAGGTTCACCTTAATCCACCTTGGCCCAAGATGTGAGTAATGCTTGGACTTATTCGATGAAGGACAGGGAAGTTGTCGCGGGTTGTTGCCGAAGCATCAGCGACGCCAGAGGTATGACGCTGCATCGATGCTGATATGGTGGCCGAGGAGAAGATCGTCACTGTGGGAAGATTTGGAGAATCGAATGAGAGGTTGGACGATCTGCGAGTGCTGGACTTCGCAGTGAAGCGAATAGTCCGGAGCAAAAGTATTGTGCAGACCCGCTTCTGGGACCAGGGGTAAGGATCGTCGCCATGATAGAACGTATAGGTCCTGTATAGCTCCACCCTAGGATCGCCACATATTGACTCGCGTCCCGTCCATATCCATCCATGAGGCTTCCCACTCACGATCCAGCATCTTGGCGATAGCTAGAACTGCCGTGACCTCCCCCTTGATGCTTCATCCTTGCTATCCAGCTATGAGATCGTGCAGATAAGCTTTCCTTTGGTCTGATTCGACTCCATTTGCCTGTGGGCATCCTGAATCTGTTCCCACGGATACACCTTCTCCACGTACGACTTTAACCTGCCGTCCTTGAACATGGGCAAAGCATGCTCAACCAGCTGGTCCCGTAGCTTGCCCTGGTATTGCTCGTCGCGACTTCTCAGACTGCTGCCCTCATATCTTAGCCTTTTTGCAACGAACGCGCCGAAGTTGGCGTTTGTGTCCTTGAGATTTAAGCCCCCGAGTGTTGCCAGGTTGACGATCCTGCCGTCTCTTGCAGCAGCATTCAGATTCCCAGCAAACGTATCTGGCCCAATGAAGTCCACAATGATATCAACGCCTTTTTTGTCCGTGGCCTGTAGTACTTCTTCATCCCACTTCGTCGTCTTGGTGTTGTATGCGGCCGTGGCACCCAGCTCTTTCACACAAAAGTCCACCTTATCATCCGACCTGGCAGTTGCGAAGATCTTGCTCGCGCCATTCACTTTGCTCAACTGTTGTCCCGCGATACTAACGCTGCTGGCACCAGCATGCCAGAGTATGCTCTTGCCCTCCGAGAACTCTCCAATGAGGTACATCGCTTGTGTAGCAGTGATCCATGTTTCAGGAATACCTGCAGCCTCCTCCCAGCTCAACTCATCGGGTTTGTGGATGAGCATATGTGTTGAGACTGCGATGTATTCGGCGTATGCACCACCGTATGCTAGACCAAAGACTGCGTCGCCTTTCTTGAAGCCACGCTCGCTCTCGCTGGCAAGCTCTTCAATGGTGCCGCTGAACTCCACGCCGAGTGTCTTTGGTGCTTGGGGTGGGACAGGATATTTGCCTTCGCGTTGAAGGAGATCCATGCGGTTAAGGCCGAAGGCTTTCACTTTGACGAGAGCCTGGGCGGCTGTAGGCTTTGGGCGGGGCGTTTGATCATTCATGTAGAGGCTCTCAAGAGGTCCTTTGCCATCTTTGATGTCTACTGATGGTTAGCAGACTCAAGATAATTCCACCTAACAAGTCGTCGTCTTACCAATCGCTCGCATGGTTGCCATTGTTGCTCGTGGTGGTATGTGATCAGATATAGCTTGTGCGCTTGCTGGGAGTGGTGGCAGACTTTGCAGTATATAGGGCGACTAGGTCTGTAGTACTGTTTTAATGCTTAGCAATCTGTCCGAAGTAGAAATGGTCAGCAGTTCTGACTAACAGACCCTCGTGCAGACTTTCGTCACAACTCCGAATGCGTTGCATGCGTCACTTGGGTACCCCCCCACGATGAGGGGTGTGCTCGGAAGCATTGCGGGTCAGTGTGCAGCCTCAGGCACGGGTCAGGGACACAACATATATAGCATGTTGGCCTATTTGTGTTGTGACAACACGCTTACCGTTCACCGAGCGGCAGCGTTGATTACCCCTACCATGCCACAGCTCTTTGCTCTTCCAGAACCGAGCAGTGAGGAGAAGCTTGCTGGTGGACACTGGCTTGTCGCTTATATGTGGTAACAGGTTTAATCTTTGCAGCAGGATCCTCGTCGGAATTTGAGAGTTGTCATTTCAGCCATCGTACTGAGCGCAGCGCAAACGCAGCCTTGTCCATGAAGACTGGGTGTCCCTCGCAAAGAAGGCCTTTGTGCATACCCCCTACTTTATACAACGTGTGAGCACGCTCGTGCTTTCGCTTCGGGCCGATCGATGATGTTCGCCAGGGCGGGGAGTGCCCACTCACTCACTCACTCACTCACTCACTCACTCACTCACTGACTGAACGCTTCTCTCTCCGCCGAATTCAGCTCATGGCAGCGATAGCTTCCGCACTGCTCACATGGCAGCAGAAGATCTTATCGCAACGATGTGCACGAATGGCCCCTTAGCCAGGTGCATTATCCGACCCACATCAGCGCAGCAGTGCAACAGCCGAACAGCAGCCGTGATGGACGCTGCTTTCGCGTTCTGCCCACACCCGACGTCCTGCTGACCTCCAACGAAACAACGCCTTGCACGCTTTTACGGATAGAGCTCATGCCTGCAGAGGACACCGACACGTTGCTAGGGTCATGTGTCGGAGACTCCACGTCTTAATCGAAGTGCGGGATCAACGGATAGACTCCTTGTGAGCCGTCGCCGCCGCCGCCGCCATTTGGGCTCGTACAGCGTCTCTACATAAGCATGACATGACCTTCTGGCAAGACATAGCGTCGGACTGTGCCTGTACGCAAGCTGATCTTCAACAACCCATACATTCAATCCCCAAGTGATCATGCTTGGCAAGGTAGCTCTCGAAGAGGCATTTGCCCTTCCACGTTTCGCAGAGACGACGGAATGGTGGGCAGGACTCTTTGCTGTCAACGCAGCGAAGCACACCAAGGAGATCAACGACATTTCCAGCATCCGAATACAGAAAATGGACGAGCACGGCGTGGGCTACAAGATCCTGTCGTACACAGCTCCTGGTGTACAGGACGTGTGGGAGAGAGAGAAGGCCGATGCGCTTGCTCGTGAGGTCAACGACTACCTTGCTGATGCCATTAAAGGTCACGAGGACCGGTTAGGCGGCTTCGCGTGCGTTCGCAACGTGATGATACAGTATCGGGTGAGCTTTGTTGACACTCTGACAGCACACTTTCTATGCACGACCCTCAGACCGCTGCCGACGAGTTGAAGCGCTGTGTGAAGGAGTACGGATTCAAGGGTGCTCTTGTCAACGACACCCAACGAAACGATGAGTCCGGTAGCGACATGATTTTCTACGACCAACCAGAATGGGACTGTTTCTGGCAGGTTGTGGAAGGACTCGACGTGCCTTTCTACCTGCACCCACGAAACCCAACAGGTGTCTTCAACGACAAGCTTTGGGCGCCTCGCAAATGGCTGATAGGTCCTCCACTCAGCTTTGCACACGGCGTCAGCTTGCACCTTCTCGGCATGGTCACCAACGGGGTATTCGATCGATTCCCAAAGCTGAAGGTGATTATCGGCCATCTGGGCGAGCATCTGCCTTTCGATCTATGGCGCATCAACCATTGGTTCGAGGATGTCAAGAAGCCTCTTGGCCTTGATTGCAAGAAGACTATCCGGGACTACTTCCAGCAGAATATCTGGATCACTACTAGCGGGCACTTTTCAACGCCTACGCTTAGATACTGCATAGAAGAGATCGGCGTGGAGAGGATTTTATTCTCCATCGACTTTCCATTTGAGTCTTTTGGGGATGCGTGTGACTGGTATGATGGCATCGGTAACCAGCTCGGTTCTGAGCAGGCTGTGCTGGACATTGGCAGGAACAATTCGAAGAAGTTGTTGAAGCTTGGGTCGTTCAAGGATGATAATGCGCCGCTTTCCAGATAGGCGATGGCACGAATATAACAGAATAGACTGAACGCAGTCGATAACCCATCCAAGCTTCTCTCTTCCAACACTCCTAGCATCTTTCGTCTTTTTCCGGCATGCTCTCGGGCGTGTGACTGGCTTTATTCAGAGCCCGAAGTTGGCCACACACGATGCTGAAGTTAGAATGTGATAGGCGCAACACGAGTGTTGATCTTGTCGTTGATGCCTTAGCTTCCAGGCCACTAGGGTTCTTCCCGCCAGTTTTGCCCGCAAGCAACGAGGTACGCGAATAAGCACGCATTGCCAAACGTCGGTCGTCACCTATCACGATGGTTCTAGCAATAAGAGGCAACTCACGACTGCCTGTGCTTCGTGTAAAATGGTAGTCGCTTCATGACCAGCAAATGTTCAATTTTGCAACTAGGTTCCAGATCTGACATGCACCTTTTGGGTTCAGATTCTTCGGCAAGTCGTACACGAACGCGTTTTCCCGCCAGGCTCCTCAACGACCGCGGGACTACCACAATAACAAAGACAAGGAGAAATAGACGAAAGTATTGGAAAACCCAGGAGAATTGACCAGTCTGGTATGAATCTCGAAGCACGCTACTCCGTGTCGACAATATAACGTTCAAGCAGAAATGGCCGCGGATGTCGTCAATGGTGCACTGGATGTACCCTTCTCATCATCAGCCGCCAGCGCAACATCATACTGCAATTCCCATTCTGCTTGCGGATCCCCCTTTCGTGGCTCGAATTTGACGACCAGATCGTCCTTGACAGCAAAGACGGAATCGTCGTCCAAGTATTTAGATCCGCTATGGTAGAAACTCAGCGATAATCGTTCGGGTGGGGGGAAGGAACGATGATGTGTCACTTACGAGTCAAAGATCTGGGTCGTTATGGGTTTGTGGCCGTCGTGGGTCACGATATAATGAATGTGCGCTGGGCGATATGGGTGACGGTCCATCATACTTAGGACTTTGCCAGCTGGACCATCGTTTGGTACTGGGTAAGGGGTGGGCCGTAAGCAGTAAAAGGCATATTCGCCTTTACTGTTGGTCAGGAACTTCCCTCTAAGGTTGTGCTCGACTTGGTTGTCGTCTTGTTGTTCGTAGAGGCCTGCTTATGTTAGAGACAATTTGTGGGGACGCGATGGCAAGTCAACGTACCATTTGTTGATGCCTGCCAGACATCGACTGTGGCTTTGGATAAAGGCTTGCCACTCTTGGCGTCTGTTACTGTGCCGTGCACGTAGGCGACTTGACCGTCCTTGGGCGTGCTGAAAGTGATTGTGCTGCCGTGGTCGCGAGTGGGAGTGTCGTGTCTCCAGAAAGGACCTAGGATTGCTGATGCCGTTGCGGCGTCCCCTTCTTCTGCTGCCTTTCGAACTGTGATATCGTCGACCAATCTGGAGATGTTAGGAAGGAAGGACAGGCCACCAGATAGCAGGTAACGAGACTTACGACTCCAGACCGATAACGTCACACAACAGCTGTCCCTCGTTCCTCCGATCATTGCTCATCTGACCAGCCCAGTTGATCAGATTTACGCCAGTCTAGTGGAGTGTCAGTGTCACAGCTTTGCCATATCGACATGGCGTGATCTATGCACTTGCCATCCACTCATCCACTGTGAGGTCAACTTCTCTAGCAAAATCGTGAACATGTCTGATCAACGAGCTCATGACCTCCCTGTACCTGGGATCGGTCTTTGGCCCCATCGATTTGATGACATGTTCAGTATACTCCTGGCCTAGTCCAGTGGAAGCAGCATTGCCATTCGTCTTTACGCCACTAGTAGTCATGACGACGGAATTGTCTGTCAAAGTTGAAGAGAGTATGTGTGCTATCGGATGACCTCTGCTGCTGATGGACGATATATCATGTTATGACAACGCAAGACAGCCAAATACCGACTCCAACAGTGTCGGCTATTCTCAAGCAGGATTACATTCGTTGACCAACGATAGGTCCAGAGTCTGCTGTCTCCGCACTGACATCGGCCATATCGGCTCGGGCTGACTGCAGTGCTCGGATGATCGGCTGCCATCGGTCCGCCAGATAAGGCAACTCATCCAGCCTAGACAAGGTGCACGGCCCGTGATGCATGGCAGTCTGTCCACGGCAAGCTCCTACGACCTTGTCCGAGATAGGCAGGAATACCACACCAATAGCAGATGTTGTTGATTCAAGCCTGATAGCCAGAAGCAATATTAGATGTCGTCGAGGGACTGACTTTCCTAGAAAGAAGATATTAACGACTCCTCAGAATCATCGTAATACCATCATCAATCATCAAACACACTCATCTACTAGACTTCAACCTCAACCTCAAGTTTAAGACAAGCATCGAACACATCAATATGCCTCAGCCAGGTGCGGATTGGAGAGCACTCGACATTGCCGTCGTTGGCGGTGGTATTGGTGGCCTAGCAGCGTCGATCGCTCTGAGGAGAGCAGGCCATAAAGTAACCATCTACGAGCGAGCAGATTTCGCAGGTGAAGTCGGTGCATCGATATCGTGCGCGGCCAACGGCATGAAGTGGCTATCGGAGTGGAAGGTCGACATCGAGAAGGGTGACGGCGTGTACCTTCGACAACTCATCAACCGCGACTGGGAAACCGGGAAACCTGTCAGCGTGTACGACTTGAGTGACTACGAAGCGAAATGGGGCCATCCGTGAGTACACCCTGTGAAGTGAGGTCGAGTGTCCACGGCAGGGAATAACCGTTTCCAGTTACTACATGTTCCACAGACAAGACATGCACAAGATGTTGATGGACTGTGCAACGCAGGAGGGAGGTGCAGGCACGCCCGTGAAGCTGATCGTTAACCACAAAGCCATGGAAATGGACACAGAGTCCGGCCTCATCACATTTCACAACGGGGAGAAGGTCCAGCACGAAGCTATTATCGGCGCAGATGGCATTGGTTCGCAAGTACGGAAGCTCATCGGAATCGTTGTCGACAAGCGGCCAGCAGACTCGAGCTGTCTCCATGCCAACGTCACCACCGAGGAAGCTGTCAGACTCGGCTTTGTTGACTATGGCAAGGATAGCGCTATCGAATACTGGGGCGGCCACCACACATTCAACAAGATCGTGTTATCACCTTGCAATGGGGGCAGCTTACTCTCGTACTACTGCTTCTTCCCTCGGGAGAAGGGCGACTTCACCGAGCAGAAATGGGACGCCAGCTCTACCACGGAAGAGCTGCTATCGCCATACCCAGACCTCGACAAACAAGTATACAACCACCTCTCGATCGGCCAGGAGATCCGTCCATGGCGGCTGTGGGTACACGAGCCATACTCGCATTGGCAGAAGGGCGTTGCATGCATTATGGGCGATGCCGCACACCCCATGATGCCCGACCAGAGCCAAGGGGCATGCATGGCCCTTGAAGACTCCGCAGCACTCGGTCTCGTATTCAGCAAAGACTTCTGGGCAGGCAGTGTTCCGGAGGCGCTGAAGCTGTATGAGCGCGTGCGACATCCAAGAGCGACCAAGGTCCAGGCTGCTTCAGCGAGAGCACGAGAGAATATCCACGAGCGTATTGGGTTTTCAGATAACACCGACAACCCGTTGTACGACGTGAAGAGCGAGGAGGGTAAGCTGACCATTGCCGAAATGAACGGGTATGATATGAGGGAGGACGTCAGGAGCAAATGGCCGGGGTCTTGGCCGCAGTCCAATGGAGTGCCCGACGGTGTGACCAATGGTGTGCACTGATTGTGCGCAGTGTGTTACGAGTGATTATTGACCACAGCTTCTCGAGATTCTCTAGCATTTTAGCGCATAGGCCGGCGTTATACTCATGTTCAATGTCACACAACCATGCTGGCGAACGCACTCAGATTGTCGTTTTCTCTATTGTCTTTGTCTTTGTTGATTCGTCGTTGTCCTGCATTTAATAGTCGTCATGCCGCGGTGTATATGGCAGATGCTGAGCGCGGTCTGCTTGATGGCTTAACCCTGTTGTAAGAGTAGTCTGTACGTCATTGCCATATCGACTCCCAACCTATGTACAGGTTGTCTGACATCAGCGGCATTTCAGTCCAGGTATCAGCCTGATCCGGAAAAGCTAGCACATCGTAGGCTGAAGTATTGAAATCGAAATCAAAATTGCCCATGCCGTCGAGAGCACTGTTTGGGTCAAGAGCCGGGTCGATGTTGGAGGGTCCGGACGAGGAAGTAGCCAGTGGTGGCGGTTTCTGGCTGCCATCGTGGAACTCTGCCGTGAATATCTGGCTGACAAAGCGATCGCTCTTCTTCTTTCGTTCTCGATCGACCTGCTCTCTACGAGCACGAATCGCGTCTGAGAATGTGCTCAAGATTTCGAAGTAATGTCGTGCTTGCGGGCTGCAAACGGCAAGTTGCTTTAGAACTTGAATGGCGTTCTGGAATGCCAGGTCGATTTCGGACACCGGCTCTGGTTGTGCGAACATGGAGAAACCGAGGAGCAAGCCGGAGGCGAACATCCATGCTTTCAGTAAGCACATGTTGTTCGAAAGTATGGTAGAGTTTATTGCCATGAAGCCGGTCTTTGCCATGTACATAGCCGCATCTAGACATGCTTGAGCCAAGTCGGCGACGTGAGATGGTTCCCCTTTCCCTGTGCTTAGTCTTCGAGCGTCAGGTCGTCGACGTCGAAGCTGTGATATGAGATGTGATATGAGAAAAGGCCTCGTGACGATGATGATGGTGAAATAGTATGTGCAGGCTACGTGCACTGACCCAACGAACAATTCGCGCTCAGCAGGTCCCAGGACGTTGTTCTTCAAGCTGGCGAAGTGGCGAAGCTCTGTGGGCAGTGTATCGTTCCACTGTCGAAGTCGCGAGAGGAAACTTTCGGCTGTACTAGAGTCAATATTCTTGCCGTTGCCCAGCTGTTGTTCGAGCTCGATGATGTGTGAGCAGATGGTGAAGACAGCGTGAGATGACATCCATCGTGGTTGGTCTGGGTCGTTGACGAGCTCGTCTCCGTCGTACATGCTATCGTCCTGATTGGGTCGTGAGAATGGAAGACCGCCGGGTCGACCGAGTATTGATGAGACGATTGTGTCCAGTATCATCAGACTTTTCCATGTCCGCCACCTGGTTATGTACTCTCGCGGCGACATAGCTTTGTTAGGCTCTCTTCTATGCAAACCCAAAGCACAAGCTGTCTTGGAAGCAATGCCAAGGTACATGAATGCGGCATTACGATGGCAGGCACCAAGCATGTAAAAAGCCATGAGAAGAAAGATTCGAACCATGTCCAGGGTAGGATTGCAGAGGAAGCCTTCGAAAGCATACTTCTGCGTGAATATGAAGTGCCGAGTCGCGTTGTAGGTATCGAACGGGGTCTGTCCCCGACATTGGCTGCCGATAGCCAGCATCATGCTCAGTGAAGCTTGCTCCGCTTTGGAATTCTTGTCTTCTTCATCACTCATCATACTAGGACTTAACGCACTGTGCCGGTCCAGGAAACCATGAATCTCGTCTACAGTGAATAAGTCCAGGATACCGCTTGACTAGATCTGAATTAGGATTTGCATGTAGTGAACAACGTTGCCGGGTCCACTCACCGCTTCCCGATACAGCTGTAAAAGAGCATACTTTTCGCCACGGCTTTGATCGCATAACAGCAGACTCTCGTCTCGTACCATCTCGACTTCCAGCATGTTATCTTTGAATTGGTTCTCGGTGAAAGCGGAAGGACCCATGTACTTCTTCAAGATCGTCCGCAAGAACTGAAGGAACGACAACGAAGCATTCTCGCCGACATAGACTGGAGAATGTCAGTTCGTGCTCAAACTCCAGGACTGGCGTGGATAGCAGCATACGTTTCTCACCCTTGGAACTCAAAAGCATTCGACTTTGCGTCAGCCGCGAAGCATCCTTTCCAGGCTCGGGTGTTGGTGTCGTGGTCGTTGTAGGTGCGGTCGATGCAACAGGAGGCACTTCCTCTATATGCATAGCTGCTACGGGAGCAATTGGTAGCACATGGCCACTCCCGACGACCGGGCTCGTGTAGAGCTGTGGCGATGCATCTTCGACACTAGGCGTAGGAAATGGAGAGGCCTGCGACGTGTGCTGTATCTTCTGCCTCTTCCGCGAAGACTCAAGGTACACACAGGCAGAGATTCGCTCTCGTTTTAGACAAGGTCCACATGGTGTGTCTGCATCGCACCGAATCTTTGACGCTTTACAAGGAAGACAAGCACGTGCGGATCGTTGTCTGTCTTGTGGCTTCACCTTTGGCCGTGGCATTTGGTCAGAATGCTCTATTCTTAGGTGTGAAGTGCTTGTCCGGGTATGAGCGGAAGTTCCGGACCAGACTGCTAGTTCTACCCGATTGCTCGGCTATGGGATCAATCAGTGTATAAAGTGTCGTGTGGTGGAACAATCCAACGGCCTCAGTTTTTCCAGAGAGGACGGCAAGACGGGTGATGTCGAGGGAGTCAGCCGGCTCAAGACAACGTGTACTCAAGCGACACGACTTTCCCGACCGGCCTCACAGATAGGGAAATCATGTTCGTGAGTGCTTCGTCAACCGACATTGCTGGGAGGTGACAACTCAGCAGCTGCAGAGTGCACGGCCCGACTCCACTCCAACGATACCCTGCCCGAGGTCCAGCCGTCTTCTTGCACCTCACGACAAGCTTTGGCTTGGACAACCACACTCCCTCTTGAACGCTCCGACCCCGCAGCCCCGAAGGCGTCACTGGTCAACTACATGCCTCGGCGGCACAACGCGGTAGTGTTACCAAGATGGCACGGATACATGTCAAGAAGAACGACCTTTTTTTGGTCGCTTTTCGTGTACTGACCACCACAGCAAGACTTGCGAACAGGCCTGAATATCTGCCATCATGGGCGACGTAGATGCTACACGTGGAACAAGCACCAGCTTTCGAGGAAGTCCCGACTGGACGATCCCCCTCTGGCGAGACGGTCAGCAGATCAACACTGCGAACAATTTCGACATTGTCTCGCCTGTGACCTGCAAGCCCCTTTACAAGTCCTCAGCCGCCTCAGTCGACGACGCAGATGCCGCTATCGCAGCAGCTTTAAAGGCCTACCCAGCATGGAGCCAGACCAAACCTGGTTTTCGTCGAGACCTTTTATTACGTGCTGCGGCAGAGCTCCTGCGAAGGAAGGATGATCTATGGCACTTTTGCAGTACTGAAACCGGATCTACCGAGCCGTACTTTGACTTCGACTTCAATGATGCACTAGAATCACTGAAGAGTTGTGCTGGCCTGATTTCAGCCACGAGTCTGCAAGGCCAGGTGCCAAGTATTCTGGCCGAGGATCGTAGTGCAATGGTTGTGAAAGAGCCGTATGGAGTAGTTGTAGCAATTGCACCCTGGAACGCCCCTTGTATTTTGGGATTGAGGTCTTTCCTCGGTCCTCTTGCCATGGGTAACACAGTAGTTCTCAAATGCCCCGAAAAGGCTCCTGGCTGCTATTGGACGCTTGTCGACATCTTCCACAAGGCTGGACTGCCAGCTGGATGTATCAACACGATTGTACATGACCCGGCGGATGGAGCAAAGATTGTAGAGAAGCTCGTGGCATCTCCAGTTGTGAGGAAGATTAACTTTACAGGCAGCACTGCAATTGGCTCGATCGTTGCTGGGCTCGCTGGAAAGCACCTCAAGCCAGTTCTCATGGTAGGTCATTTTTGTCTTATAGTATTGCAACGATGCTAATTTCGAACAGGAACTCGGTGGAAAGGCACCAGCTATCGTTTGCGAAGATGCCGACCTTGAAGCCGCAGCACTACAATGCACCTTGGGCGCCTTTCTGTACTCCGGGCAGATTTGTATGGCTACAGAACGTATCTTGGTCAACGCCAAGGTTGCAGACAAGTTCCGGCAAGTCTTGACTGCCACGATTGAGCAAGTATTCCCGGACAAGAACGGGCTGGTCCTGATCGACAAAGCCCCCGTGACGAAGAATGCACAGCTGCTGAAAAACGCCGTAGACAAGGGCGCTAAAGCAATCTATGGCGACATAAGTGACAAGCGGGACTTAGCTACCGCTATGCGCCCGGTTGTTCTGGAAGGTGTCAAAGATGGCATGGACCTGTATTACACTGAATCCTTTGGACCTACAGTTTCGCTGTTTATCGTTGAAGATGACGAGCAGGCCATACAGATTGCGAACGATACAGACTATGGTTTGGCTTCTGCTGTCTTTACGGAGAACCTGCAGCGAGGCTTCCGCATTGCAAAGAGGATCGAGTCTGGTGCTGTACATATCAACTCAATGAGCGTGCACGACGAGACGAACCTACCGCACGGTGGAGCGAAGAAGAGTGGGTATGGCAGGTTCAATGGCGAAGAAGGCTTGAAGGAGTGGGTGAGGACTAAGACGATCACCTGGAAGAACTAGTCTGCGGTATCAACAAACGTGATATGTGGTCGCCATGATGAATGTCAACCACAATTTGTTGAGAGAGAGACTACAGACCCTACAGAAACCTACTATCTGCGGAGACGTGGATCCCTCGATGTGAAAAATAGGCTGAGAACGCCCTCGACCACAAGTTGCTGACGCTCGCCATCGTGCTGCCTTTTCTACCAGGTTGAGGATCTTGAACGGTCTCGAGCTTGAGCAACTAACAGAGCAGTGCACCTGGTGTGCCGACTATTCTGCCATAACGTGGTATCGACCTGCTTCATCGTTGTCGCCAGCTTCGTATTCACCTTCAACATCCTCAATATCGGCATCCAATGATGGACTGACGGATCTTGAACAGAGCGCGGCTTTGAATGCGACGGGTTTTGTCAAGAGAGCAAATTCGGCATCAACGTGGTTCGCTATTCTCAATGCTATCAACGAAGATTATCAGTGTCGGAAGTTTCCAACTCCAATGTACCAGCAGTCTGTAGTCTGCGCGTATCATACAAGGTATTGCTGACCGAGATGTCTTGCCTGGTTCAAACAACTAAAGGGTCGCGATAGTTTTTGGGTCTGGCTAACTGCTATAACATAGCATCGTCAGCCCTCGTCCCTGGGCCCTCTCCGCCACCACCCTGGGTCTTCTCCGGCGTTGCTCTTAGCAGGCGAGTCGCGTTCATGCATTCCGGCCGCTTTGACGTCAGTATGAGATACAATCTGAAGGAATTCATCTTCATCGATACATACAATGCAGCATTGGTGGTTTAGTGGTAAAATTAGCCGTTGCCATGTGTT